>JAQBSW010007765.1:0-38558 GCA_029291075.1 Eudiplozoon nipponicum | reverse complement strand
CAACCTTGAAGTCTAGAAAGACAGTTATTTTTGGACGGTGATACAAATATCACTGTACATGAGCTTGCCATAGCGTAAAAATATTATCTGTACAACCTCGTTCTAAACGGAATTCGACCTGTTCTTCTCTAGAGTTTGATTCACGCGAAGCGCTAATAAGAAGTAGGATAATCAAAACACATATCCTGCACTCGACTGAAGTGAAGCTTATTCCAAGATGGTTATCGCACGAATTACGATTGCCTTGTTAGAAGATAGGAATGATGATTGACAAATTCCAATCAAGTCATACGGTCTCTCCATTGCATATAGTATGAAAACGTTTTGTCAACACTTCTGACATTATATCGCCACCATCCATGAATAACCCAGGAAGCAAATCGTCAAGGCTTAAGGCTTTGCGACGTTTAAGAGATGGGATTTCATACCGTATTTCTAACTCTGATGGTGTTCAAGACTAACATTCCACACTGTTGATATAGGCATCATTATGGGAATAGAAACTGACGCGGTGCCTAATAAAATTGATCTTTGAAGCGTTTAGCAAACTTATCAAGACGACCTATTTTATAGGTTATTAAATAGTTGATACTATTATTTATGGTTTTGCTAACTATTAATTTTATCGGACATGTTGCACAAATAATTTGAAACTTTTACCTGACAATAACGTTTGTTCCATTTCTTCAGTCTTCCTGGTCGAAAAGGATTCGAGATCGACATTTAGACTGCGCTTAATTTGGCGTCTTATATTGCGACGAGTATTATTATGAGCCAGGCCAGGTGGAATTTGGAGCCTTATTTCGAGTATCTCCATAGATATTACAGAGTGCCAATTATTATTTCTACGGGGCCTGCATAGCACCTGAATTGTGCACAGTGGAATTTATCTTGCATCAAAGTAAATTCGGATTTTCACCATCAAGACCAGATAGTTAAGACTTTCGTGTATATTCATATTTTATATGTCGCCTTCCATATTTAACAAGAAAGCATACCTTAATTTAACACTATGGCTTGCAGGAGACTGAATAAAAGTAATTCAAATAAAGTATTTAGACTTCAGATACACCTGTCGAACGGTGCAAAAAATCTAACGTCTGCCTAACCTACAGAAGATTTTCGATCCTCCATTATCATCACCAGAAAGTTTACTGGTGAGCTCTGATGATAATCATGCGTCGGTTGAAGTGATTGACGGCAGTATCACAACAATGTTCGACTGGTTAGTTCTATTTGGATTGGGATTTATAACAAGCTCACCAACTTGAATGAACGAATTTTTCATCACCATAGTGTAATCGACAAGTGCAATCTTTACCATTAATTAGCATATGGAAAATGTTGCAAAAGTATAATTTTCCTGACTTTATAGAAATTTTGCAGGTGGCATTTCCTGAAAAGTTTAGTTTGTGCAAGACTACTAGTTTCGAGAGCCATGTATTGCATGGCCTCTAACTTTTATATAGATTTCTATTTGATTCGTGATGCTGAGTTTGACGTCGTGCACTGATGATTGTCATGGCTAGTCGAAACGAGTTTTTACGTTGGTTTGAAGGCAGTTTTGGTCGGATAAAATGAGAACGGTGTTTCGCAAAAATAATTTAACAATCAAAAATATAATGGGAATCGATGATTCAAAAAATTTCTAATTGAGTGTTCGAAGAATCTCGGACAGCAAAGGAAACCAGATACTGCGCCTATACTGAATGTTGTCTCGACATCTATTAATTTTGGGTTTCGTGGATATCGGTAAAATGATATGAGTTCTTCTTTGTAATATTTCACATACAGGTTACATGACGCAAGCATTATACTGTAGGATTCGCAGATATTTTATGTGCTTATAAAATATTTATTTCCAGGAAATCTCTAGGCTATACAATATTGGAAATAAAAAAGCGTTATGCGCGGTTGGTTTGTTATGCCTGGTAAATAGAAGTTGGTGCCTTACTCATGATTACATTTTGAATATTGTTTTGTGTTAGGAATTTGACCTATACGTTTATTTTTCTTTAATTTTATCGTTTCTTTCAGTTATTGTTTTCGTTTAATAACATTTGCCTAATTAATTCAAATTTCAGTTTAACCTCTGGGATTATGTTTCCAACTATATCCGATTAAATTGATCGTTCTTGATTTTGGTTTTAAAAAATACTCAATTGGTCACACACTGGTGGTTTTACTATTTTGCTAAATGAGCCAATTAATTATTGCCGTCCAATGGCTATTTTAAACTACGAAGTTAATAAAATATTTAAAGTGTCCATAAACAGCCGATAACAAAATAAGAAAACCAGCACAAACATTCTCGACATAGAAAAATCAATGATAGCTTATTTATGAAACACCTTATGCAGGTTCAGAAGCTCGTTCACGAGTTTTAGAACATCAAACACAGTGTAAAACAAACCAGCATAGACAAGGGCAACACATCAGTTAGTACCAAAATTTCGCAGTACGTAAAACCACAATTTAAATGCAAATTTTCTTAGAAAGAATTATCCAACGGATATACAGAAAGAAGTAAGATTTAGAAGCTAATTAAAAGTGCATACAAATGTATATTACGTAATCTGTCATGTGAAAGCTTCTATTTCGTGCGTGAACATAGGTGAATCTGGGAATTGAACAAATATCTGTTTTGAAATAGAATTAAATAAGAAAATTGGTGCCTGAACCACATAATTTACTACACTGAAAGAGAAATGGAGAGAAGTATAATAATAAATACACAAAAATATAATATAAATAATGAATAAGATATGCTGTTATATTTATTCAAGCGTAATAAAATTTCCTTTGCGTGAGGATGGGGTAAATAGAAACCATTAATTAGATTCTTCAATCAAGTTTGCAAGCTTGAAGTAAACACCAGTCCCATTTTATTTAACCAGTCTTCAAACATGAGCAAAAATTCTGGCCAGTTGGTCAACGACTAGTTAAATATATTGGGATTGGTGTTTACTTTAAGCACGCAAACATGATTTAAATATTTTTTACCACGACCCGTGCAATCAATGATTGTTTAATTTTATGAAATAACGTATTCTTAAAATGCATCAAACAAGGCAAGTCACATGGCAATGAGTGTCCACAACGAATTTTTTAGTCAAAATAGTAATTTCAAAATCTACTTATATAAAACCTACGAAAATGAGAGCATGTTCACACATCTTGCTTTGACTAAAATTGAGAAACTTTATGCTGGTCTCGCATAGTTCGCATGACAAAATTTGCTTAATTATAACAGTATGTACAGAACTATTATTATTTTGCTTCGAAAAACAAAAATTGTGTTTTATATCGGATTTGCATCTAGAAGATCGACCGCATTTAGTAAGCGAATTATCGTTAACGCTAGTTGCCCATCGTCATAGGATTTCAGCTTCCTCGCTAGGTAAGGCAAGTTTCGACAAAACCAATTCTAGCAAAATATATATGTGAAGGCCAATGTAGCACACATCCAATCATTCTTACGTTTCAACTAATCTTGGCCATATTCTTACAAGTTAATTTATATCAACCATCTGTCTGCAGTGAAAACCATTTCAATAATGCTTACTGCATCATTCTGTTCATGCTTATCTAATCCCTTCGTAGCTAAACTAATAGTGAATTGAATTTTGGCGATAGGATCCCATGCATTCTACCAGTTGTCAGCCGTATAATTCTGAGTTGTGCGTCTACAACTCTTAAGCCGAGGTTAGTTTCACTGGCAATGGTAAAGCTATTCTCGTCTTGTTATTCTTTGTATCACAGAAGCAGTCTTTCAACTTTAACACAGCCTACACAGACCAAATATTTATCATCAGAATACCATTTGTTAAGTTTCATCCCGATCAATATGTGTGGTCTATTACTGCGTTATGTACATAAATATAGATGTCATGAACGGGGGCAAATTAGAACGCCTGCCTTGACCATCTGATTAGCTTTGCTGATGATCGCGGTGAAAGAATCTACTTTTGGAGCCACACAACTAAAATAGTCTGTTTACCTATTATTATTTAAGTTAATGTCTGCTAATTTCTGCCGAACATACTGACACAAACAAACTCTTCTCTTGCAAATATTGCTCAACTGGAACGAATATATTCAAATTTTCCACTTTTAATTTACTTTATTTTGAGCAATTTACTTTGCCCCGTTCAAGTTGTACAGAGATAAGTGGATTTGTCGCAACGATTACGCTGATTGGTGCGTTGGAGTATTTCTCATTTATAAAAGAAATCTCAAAGCAATGCTGCATTTTGCATTATTGTTAATGCTTAAGTCCAAACTGGACGAAATATATTGTGTACAGATATTTTTTCAGAACAACGACAAAATAGCTGAAGAGAAGCCGTCAATATTTTGGCTCGTGAAGCAGAATTATTTTGTGTATCGCATAAATAACGCTTGCAGATCAACCATGCAGATAGGAAAATAAATCTGGTGAATTTCTAATTATTAAGAGGAAGACAGTTTCGTTTTGCAATCGAGATATTGCTAACCAGATGAATTGCAACACCAACTGACATAAGCTCATTTTGTTATTCTCGTCTTATCAAATTGCTAGTTTATTTTCTATCATATTTATTAACGAGGTTGAAGAAATGCAAATTCTGTTGCATAAGGTTGCAAAGTTTGTTATTTATACGCACCAGATTGATTCAATCGTGCTCCACAATGTTCGTGCACATGCGGATTAAAAAAGCAGAAAAATATGGCAAACGTTTTGTGCAAAATGTACCTGTTTAATTTTGAAATAGGGTAAGTGTATAACGCATATTTAAAGATTAAATTTGCCGAGTATATAGAAAAATTCTTTAAATCAAGTTTGCGAGCTTGAAGTAAACACCAATTCAATTGTATTTAAACCAGTGTTCGATATAAAGAACTATAAGAATGGTGTTTATTTCAAGCTCGCAAACTTGATTTAAAGAATTTTTGCCACTACCCGCGCAATCAGATATTGTTAAATTATACAGAAAAATGTTTGTGAGCTTTTATACACATTTATAAACTAAAACAGGCTGAAGAATTGTGAATCAAAACAATTATATAATAAATTCTATTCAGGTTGGTTAATGAAGGTATTAAAAATACGCATGAAATGGCCTGATCAGGCATGACCCAACCCAACAGTTCAATCTAAAAACATAATTTTTAAGGGACATAGGGGGACAGTATTTGGCCGTTCATATGAACATGGTGCCTTGAAATATTTAGGATGTGGCATTGATTTTCGTATTTTTACCGATGAAGGAAGTTCGGTATTGTAATTTCAGATTTGCTAAAAAGTTATAAATTTGTTGATCTGGATTGATGGAGCCAATCAAGAGGATTCCTTTTCTTCAACACTACGTCCATCGTTCATAATTAAATATTTTACAGGTTATACGATTTTCCCTGATAATATTTTAATTCGCAGGCTAGCTTGTTTCTCGACCATATCGAAAACCATATTGTCAATACTCTTGCATCGCATTGGGTAATCTAACAAAGTCATCCGATGTGCGATTTAAAGAAAAAGCCGACTAATCTCGATCTTATCGTGCATTTGTTCTTAATTAAGGCGTAAGTCACTTGGAGCACGCCACCAACAGCTGCAAACCTTATCATACTTCATGTTATGGCAAACATGAACGAAGATCTGTCCACTTGGACGTACTGATTGAGCATTGTGCATTCCAATTCTTCTGTAGATGCACATGTAACAGTTTATCTCTCTAAAAAACGTTTTCCCTACATCAAAGCTATTCTATCTAGAATTCAATTATTATGAAGATATACCCAGCAAGCCAAACTAGGATGCTGTTCTATACGTTGGCAATGTAAATTTGGTCGTCATCAGTTTGTGCCGTTGAGACTATGGAAAAAGAGGCATTTCAGTAGCAAAGAAAATCATAAGTTCAATTAGCAACTGTGAACTAACTGAATCCAGTAAATTGTTTTTTTGATATTTTAACGTCAACTGCAAAACTTTGTGTTGCCTAGGTGAAGTGTTCCAGAACTAACGTGCGGCATCTTATTACAAATTTTCCTTGTAATTGTATCATACAGCGATTATCAAATCGTTCTACTATGAGTTGATTTTATGTTTATTGATAATAATTTAAGCATTCTAGTTTCTAGGTTTGGAATGACAGCCGTTACTTTTTGCCATGTCTTATTCGTTGCAACTAGGACACCTTTCGAGGCAGACTTAATTAACAACACCACTGGTAGACGGAAATGAATCTGCAGCATAGAAGATGGATTATGATGACGGTTCGGCTGTTGGACGATTGAGCAATGTATGGTGGTTCAAAAGGCATTGACTAGTCAAAGTAGAGCTGAATGCAATCAAGCTGAAATCTGTTAAAGCCATTCAGGACAATAGCTGAGATGAAAATGATGCCATCAAAGAAGACCAAGAATTCACACGGATCAATCGGACGAGACAAATTAAAAGGCTATTTTATATGAGCAGATAAATCCTGCATTTAGCGGTGCAATTTAAATATAAATTGTGTTGCGTAGGTGCAACCTATTATCTTCGCCAACAAAGATACGTTTTGCATTCAAAGTTCAGTTATTTAACAGGATATGTTACCAGACAAACTTACCTCGGGGAAAATAATTGTGGTTATAGATAAATTTGTGGATTATTAATTTAACTTGGTAAATAAATTTTGAAACTTTTGATCTAACAACAGTAAAATTCAATCGAAATGAGCTTGGAGGAAATTAATTGACCTTTTATCAGAGTTGTATATACCTCTTTTAATGAAAAAGTTACGCATCAGTGCCCATTTAATTTATTAGTTTATATTTATTGTTTTAGAAAATAAATAAAAACTCCTCTGTGCATAGCTCAAACATTGAAGGATTTTCAAAAAATGCCATTAATGCAAAAAATATTCAATTTATTACGTATAAATATTCTTTAAATAGCACAAATAAATTAAATTTGTGTACAAAATTTAATTGTTAATTCTTCTCGTAAATACTCTACATCGTAAAATAGTGCGATCTAAATTTTAAATTTGTTTCACCTGAATTCTGTTATCATAAGCCTTTTTTTTGACGGAATTTGGGAAAACTGACGTATTTACTAATAATGTCAGTTTATGACTGTTACAATCATTAGTCCCTCTTGCTGAAAAATGGATTCATTTGTTAGTAACTGAGGTCTAAGTAAATGTTTAATATTGAAAAATGTAAGCTACGCTGAACCATGTATTATACAAATTATTTTTAAACTCACGTAAATCATAGTATTTAATGTAGCATCGAATAAAATGATTATCCCGGTTTTTAATGGTCTTAATTTTAGCTATGAATTTCAACAGCACGTCTGGATTGTTGACAAATTTTTCTAACTATAAGATGTTCTATAGCTATCAAGGAAACCACTACACACTTACTTTGGGCGACTGATTATATGCCTTCCAGCCAAAATTCGAAACAAACCTATGTATAAAAGGTGCTTAAATAAAACGCGTAACACGTCTTTCCAAAATACGTTGTAATGTTTTTTAATTGAAACCATTCAGAAGTCTGTTCCTCCTGCTCTGATAGCAACCGCGCATGGTGTGATTGATTTCGCCGAATCATTTTACATATGCGATTGTCGACAACTTAAGATAATCAAATTTATCTATACAAATATCTTCGCCACCATTGTGACTGAACATTAATTAAAAAAATAACTTGGCTTTGTGTTTGGTTGCTTTCAGATTAATTCAATGAGACATACTGCGTGAAATTTCACAAAGCATATTTTTTAAAATAAACTTTCTATCGGCCATTGAATTATTCCATGTGTATTGTTTTTTCGATCTATTCCAACCATACATGCTTAATCCGTCATCCTTTTGTCATTTGTTCCATAGAGTTAGCTATCAATACTGTTATTCACGCCTCTCAACCTGTCTGTTGATTTTGTAATATCTAGCCTATACTTCTGCTACTTAGTTTGTCATAAAGTGTAACAATTTTCAATTAACATTTCAAGCTCTATTATTAATTTATAGAAAATATCATAAATATCTTAACAGAACACTGCAGATTTTACCGTCCTATTGTCCCACATTCCTCACCAAAATATATAGTGGTTAAAGAGCGTAATACCGGCTCCTACTGATTAGTCGTCAGTAAGCACGAAACGAATGTGCATGAGGTTATACTTTCCGTTATGCTGCTGTTTTTGGTCTATCCTTCTGGTCACAACTGAACTGATTTGTTAGTAGGTTCGCAACACATAATACATACTTACATGTACATTATTGTACATATTGCAAATCAGCATATGGCATTAGGCAAACGGGTTACAACATTAAAACAAGGCGTGGCTGATATTACTTATTTTATCGTAATTCTTAAAAATTCAAATAATAGTCTCACCGAAACAACAGATTATATAACCTTAATTTATTTGTTTTTAATAATTTCAACATAAACTGCTACCCATGGTAGTGGAAATGGTGCAGAAAGACCTATGTTGCCTATAAACATTTCATTATAAACACGAGGCATGTATTTGGCAGCATTCGTCATAATTTGTTGATAACTGTCCATATAGTACACAAAAACAATTAATTGAAAACTTAATTGACTACACAAAATTAAATAATTTTTACGAGTATATTCTGGAAACCTTAATACAAACCGCGAAATACTGTTAATAACTATACAGACAAATGCAAGATATACCGCATGTCCTTTAATTTATTTCATGGTAGAGCGACTTCCGATCCTGGTGAACAATGTAAAAGTTCTTTTTAAGGCCACAAATGAAAATTAGCAACCTGTTTCAATTTTATCATGTTGCAGAATATTTTACTATTATGTTCATATTGAATGTGGGTTTAAAGCGCAAATTACTTTCTGATGCTCCAAAAGAGATGCAAGCTGCTGGATAAAAAGCAGAAATCTGGGTGTATCGTGTGACATTCCGAAAATGAAACGACTCAGGATTGATTTGGATTTGTTATGTTAATAGTATGTATTATTTTCCCATGTGTGGGCCATTGTCGTGGACAAAGTAGTTATGTGTGTTATTGTCCAATTTTTGGGCGTTGCTGTTGGATACAAGGACCTAGGTACTGTTTAAAACTACGTTATTTATGTAACAAAGATTAAAATATTTAAACTTACATATTGTACTATCGGCGACATATGATCACGCTCACTCTGCAGATTAACCTATACAAGTTACTAACACAGTTGACCTGTTTACTTTCAACAGATTTTTGTCAAATATTAATATTTTCGTAATGAAGAATTAACATATTTTCATTTTTATATTAACTATGGTCATCATAGTAGCCCAAGGATGTGATAAGTACAGCTTGGCCATTAACTGTTATCTACTGCACATTTGCATTTCGTGTTTACTGGCGACTCATTAGATAGCACAACCATTACGTCCCAAACAAACTTTACGTTTGTTCACTAACCTTGAGAAAATTGGACAATACACTTATTTATGGGTTAGGGCATTAAAGTGAACGTGCCTATGATTCTAATTTACTTTCACAAAGAGCATAATATGGAGCAATTTAGCGCTCTACTGAGTGCTATATTTGATGAGTTGGCTTTGAAGTTGCATTGCTAAAGAATCTATATAATATTTGAATTTTATGTTGCTTCAATGCCCATATTTATAGTTGATTGCCTCATAATAATTTTCAGGAATACTTGACGCAATATAGTTTTGGGACGTGCTTTGCTTCACACAGGACTAACGATTCAGATTTTACCTTATTTTATATATGCCAAGTTAAAAATCTAATTTTGATCCATTTTGAACTAAGGTTTAATGAGTAATGCGATAATTCAATGTTAAAAAAATAGAACATAGAATATCATCCTACAAGATTTGCATTGAGTATTGGGTCGAATGTAAAATTCAAAAGAAATTAAATAACATCAATTCAAATGTAGCAAAAATTAAATCAAAATTTCTAAATACACAGTGTTTACTTGACTTACCTTAAGTCAATAAAATATTTAAAAATTGCAGAAAAAAAATATTACGGGTGGTTACATTTTATTCCTTTAAAATTATATGGAAAATTAGAAAATTCAAATTTTATAGGATGTAAATAATAGAAATAATCTATTTCATTATATTACAAATAGGTTACTATAATTACTTCTTAATAAAAATTATTAAGAATCATATTATTACAAATGTTTTGATTGTTTAAGTGAACTAATATATAAAGAGTTCTGCAATAGGTATTGCCCAATTTATTATTAGCTAGTGATTACTGGTGACTCGTCATTATGTGCCGGCGCTACGTACTACAACCATTATATATATCGCTAGAATTTTCACCATTTTTTGTAATATGAAGAAAAAGAGCAGTAATCAATTCCATAAAATTTATTAACAAATCTTAATTCTATCAGTATCTACAGCCATTATTTTGGATTTGTTACGACAAATTTACAATTGGGATTGAATGAACGAAAATATTAACGAATCTACACTTGTGGATGTAGTTACTGGTAGAACTAATATTTATTAATAAATGTTATATATATATATATATATATATATATATATATATATATATATATATATATTTCATTGTACCCTTCCTGTGTGCAAAAATAAAAAGAAATTTTATCAGATATAAGAAATGTTTCTTTCGCATAGTTTTCTCAAATATCTACTAATGAACATATCTTTATGTATAAATTGGAAGGCAAAACAAGATAGAAATATGTGAACATAGAAAGAGAGTGTGAAAAACGGAAACCAATCAATTGCTTGCGTCACATCCAGTTCAAGCTCAATGCTTGTACGTGCTTCTTCTGCTTGCATAAATCCGGCTGCAATTTGTTTATCCATAAGGCTTCGTATGTGGCTAGCTCCCTTTTGTTTATGCATTTAGTTATTACTTTGAATGCTACGTCTGGAGAACATACGTGCGATGTTTCGATGATGTGTTGCGCAATAGCAGACGTGTATTCACCATTTGATTTAAAACAGGCGTTTAAGTTGCAATGTTCTCTCATTCGAGTAATTAACCGTCTGGTCGATCGGCCTACGTAAGTTGATCGACAACTTGTGCATGTATATTGGTAAATAATATTTGATATCGACATTAACGGCTGTTTCTCTTTGATTGCTGGTAAAGGCAAGTGTGTTACCCTAAATAACACTCGTAGTTTGGCTGCATTAAATGTGCGTGTTAATGCTGCTTCAACTTTCTTTTGTGCCATTCGGGAAACTGCATCCCCTTTAAATGGGATGTTTAGGTAGACTGTTTTCTTTTCTGGCCCATAATACGTCTGTTTCTGTTTAATTCCCCTTTTAATAATTGATTCAATTAATTGTCTGGGATAGCCATTAGACATTAAATCGTTAATTGCTTTATTATATTCATTTTCTTTTGAATCTTGACTAACCAACCTGTCAATTCTTGAAAAGCAACCACGAACTGTTGATAGTTTATATTGCAATGGCACAAAACTGCTGTAATGCAAATACTGTGCAGACCATGTTGGTTTATGGTAAATTGTTCTGTTTAATTTACAAGCTTATCTTATTATGCACGAAAGACGTACGGTTTCGTTTTAATGGAAGCATCTACAAACAGACTGATGGTGTGGCAATGGGAAGCCCCTTATCTCCAGTGTTGACTGAGATTTTTCTGGTGCACCTAGAGAACAAATCATTAAAGAGTTGCATAAGTAAATGTGCACAATATATACGGTACGTAGATGATATATTTATTGTATTTAAGAACAGGTCGCAATCACGAACATTGCTTCAAAGTTTCAACAAAGCACAAAAGAATATCGGCTTCACGTCAGAGCACGAGAAAGATGACTGTCTGCCTCTCCTAGATGTACTATTATAGAAAGAAACTATTGGTAAATTAATCAGACCAATTTACCATAAACCAGCATGGTCTGAACAGTATTTGCATTACATTTACATTACAAATTATCAAATGTTCGTGGCTGCTTTTCAAGATTTGACAGATTGGTTAGTCAAAATTCAAAAGAAAATCAATATAATAAAGCAATTAACGATTTACGAAAGAAACGTTTCTTATATCTGATAAAATTTATATTTGTTTTTAAACACACAGGAAGGGTACAATGAATTTTATTAAAGCTCGCATTTAAAAAGAATATATATATTATATATATATATATATATATATATATATATATATATATATATATATATATATATATACAAGATATGAACAGTTATCATTATATTCCGTATTTTCCGGACCATAGAACGCACCTGGACATCAGGTGCAATCTCTATGAATGGGTTCATTCTGACATGTAAAGCGTAGAAGTTTAGAATGCGCATTTCGAACGCATCACCACTAACCTTTTTATTGATGATGTAAATTTGCTCGAACAAATTAACATCACTAATTCTACTATAATGAAGTATTTAGGTGTGTACTAATCGTAGTTAATAATACAGAATGCTATAGCATTTAAGAATGTAGCGTAGGTATCTACATGTGAAGAGAGGAAGTCGTTATTTGTAACTGGTGTTTAATACTGAAATAAGAAAAATAAGGGGTATTTGAAATAGGTGCTAATGTAGTTTTATAGTGTAGTATATTAAAACCGAACCGAATAATATCAGGTAGTTTTCTAGCTATTTACAATATTTAATTGCATATTTCCTTATCACAAGTTTTTTTCACACGTTAGGCAAACCTGATTATATAGCGCATTTCCGATATTTCAAGGAAATAATTTTTTAGTGCGCCTTTTAGTTCGGAAAATACTGCAGTTATTATATGATTCAACAAAACACATCTTTCAATCCGTTGTGTTGGTACAAGTCATGGGAGTTTTATTATACAACCCATTGTGTTGGTAACGCGCACATGCTTGGTATGTTGTAAAACCTTGTGTCAGTACAATTTAGAGGTTCAGTATATATTAAATATAGTGAGATGTCTTTGAGATAACATTGCCGAAGACTTTATAGGAAATTAACTCTATTACTGCTCAAATGCACGTTCGTATATGAATTTGAAATTTTCAACTGTGACACATTTCTTTCCAAAATATATAGTTGGTAAAGTCAACTCCTACAGATGAAATACCAGCAAGCACAAAATACCTGTGCATATCAGATTAAGCCTTTTTTCATGCTGAATTAGGTGTGTCCTTCTGGTCCAATATGAACTAACTTGCATCTAGGCATGTAATATCTACACAATCTGGTAATTTTCTTGAAATAAATGTATTGAATAAAATATAAAACATGCCAGATTTCTTTGCATATATTATTATGCCACCAAATACACATTAGGTTTGATTTCGCAATTCCAAAAATCATGAAGAGCTTAATTTTAACTGAATAATAAATTTAATTGTCAAGCAGTAAATTATATTGTTACTATGAAATCCAAAATTTTTTGCGTCCATTTAGAATAAAGTCTCAGATTTAATTATTTTTATTTAAATCAAGGATGCGAGCTTCAATTAATCATCAATCTCATTATATATATATATATATATATATATATATATATATATATATTATTTTGAAATGCGAGCTCTAATATATATATATATATATATATATATATATATATATATATATATATATATATATATAAAATCATTGATTAAATATCCAATGATCTGAATGAAAAAGAAAACTATATATTTATTTAAGGCTTTGTATATTTTAATTAGCTCTAAGATATCATATGATTCTATAAATTGTTCATCAGAACAGTTAAATATTTCATAATTTAATTTTGAACACCCAGTGAATAGTGCGAAAATTACAATTAAGTTTTGAGTGCTTTAAACATAAAAAAAGAGTGATTTAAACATATAAAGTTATTGGATTGATGGTGTGGGCGTTGGTCACTGATGTGCATTTGAGTGTAAAAAAATACTGTGCTGTAGTTCACTTGAGTATTTGCTCTGAACTGGCAAATGTTATCTCCTGTTCGTTCACTTGCATTGATTTGTTGGGTATGCGTATACTTGTGGTAATTTGACACTTCATCAACAGTTCAGCCCTCCTACGCAATTGTGCGCTTATTTATCTTGCTTGTGTCTGCTTTCCACCTAGCTCACTACCGAAATTATTCTCTAACTTGTTTATATTTGAGCTCTTTTGTTATTAGGTGCAAAAAAACTAATACACAATAGGATCCTTAACGGCGAAATCATTTTAATTTTAATTTCATTACGCTAACTATTGACGTTATTGCTTTTGGATAACAAACATTTATATATTGGCAAAACAAAAGATGAAATTATTAATGCTATAAAGTCACAAAGTCAAGTTAAAGTCTGTCGGGAATCAGATTAATGTAGCTAGAGAATTTAGGCTTTTATTAAATTTGTGGATCATTATATTGAAACAAACTTTTCTTTCATAAAAATAGTCTTAGTGAACGAGGTACTAATAATATTCAGCCTTTGCTGGGGATCTTCAAAAATTTGTTAACTAACGAAATTACTCTGGATGAGGTCAATGAGTAAAGACTTAAATTGGAGGTAACCAGTGCTTTAAAGCAATACATACGTTGTTTTAAAGGAAATCGGCCAGGTGGGCTTGAGAAACTTAAAAGGCAAAAGGCCATAATTTAAGTGACAGGCGTCAAAATGTTAAATGACCTACATTTGTCTATATATATATATATATATATATATATATATACATATATGTACCAAATGTATAATTCAAAGGAAAATTATGTCAGTGGAGGCCGTTAAAATTTTAATGTAATTTACTTTAGCTATTAAGGATCATAATGATGAAATGCTCTGTCAAAGAATCTTTTGAATTGATAGAAAAATTTAAAAAGAAGTACTTTACAGGCTTAAACAAAACAGACCTAATTGTAAAATCAATCTCTACTAACGTTATAGAGGAAAAAACTGTATTCACCGCGTGCAAGTTGATGAGGATTGTGTTTCCAACGTTCCATTTTATATCAGAGAACGAAGAAGAACTTATTCTCCTATGTACCCAAAATTTACTATTTTAGTTTGAAAGTTATTATTTTGGTCAAACGAATGGTGTCGCCATGGGAAGTTGCGTTAAAATAAGTCTGGCTGATATTTATATGCATCATTGAAAACGACGAGTTTAACAGGATTTAGGTAGATGACGTGCTCTGCTTCCTGTTTAACAAAATTAAGTTGGTTCATGTCTTAGAACAGGCGACCAAGTTAAATTCTAACAAAAATTGAATCAGCGGAAACGCCATGTAACACATTGTGTATACCACGAGTGGTTTACAGTTGCCAACCTGAAACCCAGAGAACGTCCAACAAAGGACAATGAGAATAAAAGTATCTTGCTCAATTTACCATATCAAGGTGATTTTCTGGCGACAGTCGTAGTAAAATACAAAATCGAGTAACAGAGGCTAATTAACCTAATACCAAATTAAATATAATTTTTTTCTGTAGCGAATCTAAATATTTGTCGTCAAAAATGAACTTCGGCTGACGTTTCACCAGTATTGTTCGAAAGGTTTGAAGAAAGTTAAAATAACAGGTATACGGGCAAAACAATAAAAACGGATGATGAGACTACATAAGAATTTCATAATAAAAGGTCTAGTATCAGCAATGACGTCAGATATAAATGATCACATAAGTAATACGAGTTACAATGCACATGAAACATTTGTCAGTAGTTCGTAAAGCAGTCAGAAAGAAGCAAGACTTTTCGCTCAAATGACAGAAATTTCATTTACACATTATGCATTTAAACTAGTCTAAAATTAATAGAAATGAAAATAGATACTGGCAATGAACAAGTCATCACAAAGATCATCCAGTTCAGCAATTCAGTCGTGAGGACATTATTATCACTAGTATCATCGCCAACTGCGCAGGATGTGTTAGAAAACAAGAAGAAAACAAAGTCGAAACTAAATAATGCTTGTTGCGAAGCACACACACACACACACACACACATATATATATATATATATATATATATATATATATATATATATATATTCATGAAAGTATGTATTAGGTGTTGCGAACCTAGTAAAAATTCGTTCAGTTGTAACCAGAAGGATAAACCTTTGACATCATGAACGGAAAGTATAATCTCATGCACATTCGTTTCGTGCTTACTGGCGTCTCATCAGTAGGAGCCGGTATTACGCCCTTTAACCACTATATATTTGGATGAGGAATGTAGGATATTAGGAGGGTAGGAGATTGTACCGATCTCTTATCCCACATTCCTAAACCAAATATATAGTGGTTAAAGGGCGTAATCCCGGCTCCTACTGATGAGGCTCCAGTAAGCAGGAAGCAAATTAGCATGAGATTATACTTTCCTTTCATGCTGTCTTTGGTTTATCCTTCTGATCACAACTGAACTAATTTGTTACTAGGTTCGCAAAACCTAATACATACTTTCAAATGCGACATTATTTGCAACCAATGGTTCGGCTACCAATTCACAAGGAATTTCCCCTGAAAGTTATTGGAAATGAAGAAAATTTTCAGAAGTTACAATCAGGCATTCCGGTTGTCCCAAAATAACAAATAATAAAGAAATAACGCCATCTTTATCGGCATACTTATTCAAGTTATGTTCCAGCCATTTAGTATAATTAGCTGTCATCCTTTCCAAATGATACATGCAATGCAATTTTACGTAATATGCTTAAAACAGTGTCTAAAAATAATAGCATTTCCAATCGAGGGAGAAACAGAAAGACACACGATAAGGAAACGCAAATTGCTCAAAAGAGCTGAAAGAAATGTAATATTTCAAATTATTTGCAGTGTAAGCTTATTCGTCGAATTAATGCAAGCTTCTGCATAAGGCATAAGGTACACCAGTCAGAGCGAATACTCCATTGAATTAGAGCAATGCACATTTCCACACCAATAAACACACATATACACACAACATATATCAAAACATGCGCTATAACTCATAATTCTGAAAATTTCAAAAAGGCTTATGATTATACACATAAACCACACGAATGAATCCACGATATTCAGCATATACATTGGGTATCAAAATAGTAATATTGTGATTTTTTAAACGTTACTTATGTGCAATGCAGAAAATCAGGCGATAACACAAAGAAAGTTTTTAATGATAAAGTCCTTACATACAAAAATAGTTTTCTTTTTTTGCATTTCTTTTATAAGCATTTATTCATGTAGACTGAACTTTAATTTATATTAATAAGTTATATATATATATATATATATGCATATATAACTTTTTGGGAAGACAAATTTATCAATAAAGTAGTGAATTATGGCCATTTATTTAGAGATTACAAAGCATCACTTTGCCGTCATTCATTTATATACATCCTTGGTTTTCAATTGATTATGTGGGTGTCGACTTGTCTGACTCGGTTTATTTCTTTTTCCTGTTTGGGCTAAATAGTAAATATATATGTGTATGTGTCTGTTTGCATGTCGGGATCATTCTATTTGTATTTCAAAGTGATGTCTGAGAACTGGCCATTTTGTATTAATGGACATAAAACAACAAGCGCACTGCATAAACATTCAGAAGTTTCATTAACTTGATATCAACTGGCCACGAATCACAAACCCAACAACAATTTACAAGCATCCAGGCAAACCCAAACACCCGCTGGAACAGTTTCACTAAACATTCAATCGTATTGACAACAAAATGAAGGAGAAAAACAGCTGCAAATACGGTATAACAACCATTACCAACACTGCAGTCCTTGCGCTGTTACCAAGGCGACAGCACAAAATTGGAAAACAAGACGAAACGAAAGACATCAAGTGGGGCAAAAAATCGTACACATAACAGCCAGCCATGCGAAAAGTTGGTTTACTCTCAATTCATCCATTCAAGAATGACTAGATCTCTGACATCATTTTGCAATACAACGAGAAAGAACCGTATACGCCAACAGACATACACACAACCAAATACCAATATACACTTACTAATCAGCCCAAAAAATAAATATAAGTAAACCGTATCAGACTAGTTGTCACCAACCTTATCAATTGAAAACGCAAGATGTATAAAAATGAAAGATTGTAATCTGATGTTTAGTGGTCGAGAGATAAATGTCCATTATTCACTTTGTTATTAATACTTTTCTTCCTAATAAAAAATATATTGTATAATACTGGAAGGTAATGGGCGTAATAAAGATTATATATATATATATATATATATATATATATATATATATGTGTGTGCATGTGTGTGCATATGTTTTTATATGTATGTATTTATGTGTGTATGTATTTATAAAATAAGTATTGTATAAGATAACAATATAAATTTACTTGTTTTCATGTCAGATTCTCCAACTTGATTTTAGTAATTGTTATCACCACTCGCACAACGGCTGATTATTTAATATTTTTTGTTTATTGTTTCAGGAATTTAAACATTTATAAAACGCAGTGTTTATTGATTATTTTGATGATATTTAGTGTTATTTAGAATAATAAGCTGAAGTTGTATTTATGGAAGAAGATAGTTTTTATATGTTTACATTAGAACGTCCTTAAAAACTTGGTGGACAAATATTCTCGTATCTTAAGAAGCCATTAAATTTAAAAACAATTTTTGAAAGCTGGATGGTCAGAAGCAAAATTGGCGTTACAAATTAACATTTTTGACATAAAAAAATTAATTCACTCATATTGGGAATTTTTTAAATAAATTAAACGATATTGCTTCTGTAGAACCTAGAAATTCTTAACGTATTTACGCACTGTAACTATTGATTTGCATACCGTGATATTAACTTTTCAATATTGAAACTAATACGAATTCTAATGCCTTACAGATTTATTGTGCATTTATAAATATTCTATACGAAAATCGAATGTGTTTGCTTCTCATTTCATGTTAAAAATAATTTTAATTCAATGTCACCTATTTCTTCCCAAAAATGTGATAAAATCCACTTTTATGGTGAATTGAATATGTACAATTTCTTATTTCATCATTTAGCAATAAAATTGGCCTGTTTTTTGTTATCGCAATAATTTCCTCCATACCAAAAATTTACCCGTGCGGTCTGTGCACAAACTCGCATTTAATAACAGAGTAACTGAGAAAAATGATTTTTTTTCAATTTAGCGAACTTCATAGACCGATTAATGTGAAACTCATTCTTATGTGAGAGAGGAGCCGAATTATCTTTGGAATAGTTATTAAAATATCAATTGATATTTAAACATATTAGTTGACGTTTGAAGCACTATCACAAATTTCATATTACAATTTGTTTTCTACCAACGATCTTGAAAGTTTTCATCATGAATTATAGGAATAAGGCACATATTGTGGTGGAATATATAAAGTTATTAATAGACATAAAACGTGACAGTATATGAGGTTTGAATAAAATTTTTTTATTCAAATGTAGATATGATATTTTAACAATTTTGAAAAACTACTATTAAAGGTCACCTACATAGGTTAACACCGTTTGCTGGCAACAGTTGTGAATCACAACACGAATGACTTGTCCTCAGGCGTTCTTGATCGAATGTTTGTTTATTTGTTAGACTGGCGTCCATACTGTGCTGATTTGGAAGGTAACCACGGGTTTTGTCGACTTTTTCTTCCATTGAGTTTAAAAATAGCGAACGATTATTCTTTTGTCTTCCTAATGCAGATTCTTTTAGGATATTTTGCTGCGGATTTGTGCACAAATTTCCGAGATTGCTGTTGTCATGCTGATCTTTTGCTCTAGATGTAAGAGCAAACTCATTAGTGGCTGGAGTCGGCCTGTTATCTTCAGACATTGACGGCTTCTAGAGCGTAAAATCGTAAAAATGTTCAACATTTTCTTTTATTTCAACATCCTATTTTAAACTTGCTGCAAATTTAAGACTTAATTTTATGACAATGAAATCAATTTGAAGTAGAATTATTAATTGCTCTTATATATGCATATTATCCTCTAACAGAGAAGTCATTATAAAAAAGAATGAGTACATAAAAAATGAAGTAAAAAAATTTTGTTAGCTTCATAATCAAAAGCGTTTGCTCTAGCTAACTTCTAATCAGAAACGGAGGAGAGTACAACCTTCGCTAACAAGGTTATTGATTGATAAAATTAACTTAATTTAAAAATTAATTTCCTATTGATTAGAAGCTCACAGGCAGAAAATTTAAGACAGAGGGAAAAAATATCATTGGCATTTGCATTAACATATCCTTAATATTCTACATGTAAACATTCGTACTAGAAGCATAAAGCCAAGTAAGATTCTTGCATATATATATATATATATATATATATATATATATATATATATATATATATATATACTCAGTATCAAATAAGCATTGCATGAGGTAGTAATGGAACTTCAGTTAGTCTAAGGCACGATCTACAGCGCCTCCCCGGCTGTAATCTACACACACTTTTAAGTAATATATTAACTTTTGTGTATGGCATTTATATCAGGTGAAAATTTTTTCAAATCTTTTACGATCTGAAATTTTAACTAGCTACCCCTGATCTTTCTTTAAACAGTAGACACAATGCCACTTGGAGAAGATGTATTCAACTGAAGTCTAATAACCGGATTCTGATATTATACATGCAAGCAATATAAAGTAAAATTTGCATTAGGTAGCGAAGGCAAATAGTGCTATAGACTATTTTCCTTCTTAAATTGCAATAATCAAGTATTTGCTAAACATATCGTGGCCAGGATTTCCACCTTTGTGCATTTGCTTCATAGTCTTGAAACTCAATCATTAAGCCAAACGGAACCGTCAGTTGCATAAACAATTCAAATATGTTCCGACGTATGCTATTTAGCGACGGAAAGAATTAACAACAAGCGTCTAAACTAAATTTAATTTGGTTCAAATCGGTTACGTAAAAAATTTCTTCTAATTGCTTTTAACGTATTTATAAAACGACACCCGACTAATTGATAAATTGAATGCATAGTTTATACCGGCAAAATTTTATTTTAACTAAATCCTGTATTTACGTTTAATTCCAAATCTCTTCCACGGGTGGCATCGTGTTTGACCTACACTGAATGTAGGTAGATGGCTAGCTTAATCTTTATGTAGAAAATAATACTAAAAACCAAAGGATGAACAAAAGCATAATTGGGGTTTTAAATGAAACTGACAGTCTGGTCTGCATGAGTGGATTAGAGGAGTCAAAACCATAAGCAATTTCATTCAAATCAAGGATGCGCCTATCACGCCAACTAATTAAGACGTTACCAGATAGGATGTAACCGGTATAGTAGATGAGACACATTGCCAATCTTTTGCTATGTTTATTATATGATATATATATATATAATATATATATATATATAAGCTTAAAGGAAGCATAAGCTATTTCCTTGATTCCATGAACTTGTCACTAGCACGAATGTTTTTCATGATGGATTCCAATGAATTTATAAACAAAAGATGATTTAGTTCATTTACTATAAAACTTTGCTGCACTGTGAAGTTAAAGAATGACGCAAGATTCCAGATTCATAAGTTTTAACGATTATAGAGGCAATGTAGTCTATAGTATACCAAGTCAAGTGGTTCATGTTAAACTGATATTACATATATAATGTTTTGATATTGACCGTTCTGTTTGTAGAAGCCTGTATAAACGATGAAATTAAGCTTGTATTATTTTTTCTAAAATTCTTACTGATTTTACTTTAATTAGAATTAAAATTGTTAGTTTGTGACTAAAAAGCTTACTTTATATTGCTGCATTCATGTTCAGAGTTGAAAAGGATACTTTTCAAGTGCAAGAACATATTTCATTTTAGCTTTTTCCATAAATTGCTGAAAAATGAACATATCTATTTTTCATAAACAAGACAAGTAGAAAAAGTAAAACGAGTTGGCAACACAAGAAAGGAATATCTGCAAACCAATCAATATATATTCACACAAAATCAACGTTAATATGCACTGGCGATGGCGCTGGCTATTTATGGAGAATAAAATTCCACAACACTTCAGGTTTGAAAGATGACACGGAACTCAGTGTTCCTTTTAACATAAAAATTGGAATTCGCATTTTTGTATTAGGTGTTGCGCATCTAGTAAATTTTTTTTTCAAATACGACCGGAAGAATAAACCATAGACAGCATGAACGGAAAGTATAATTTCGTGCACATTATTTCCGTGCTTATGGGTGACTCATCAGGTTGAGCCTGTAGTAGGTCCTATAAAAAAACTATATATTCGGCGAGGAATGTAGGAAAATAAAATGGTATAGTTCTCCCATTGTGAAGCTAACTTCAAATAAAGTCTTCGAAAATGCGACTTTTAAGTCATCTCACTATATATAGCATATATACGGTAGCCTGTAAAAAGTACCGACACTTGGTGGTTATTGTGTCCATATCTGATACCAACACTATGGTCGCAGAAAAGACACATGGTACCAACACTATGGTTACCGAGTCGGTACATGGTACCAACACAATGGATGTAGTTTTCACATTCATATCTGAGATTTTACCGTAAAATTTTCCAACATTTTTTACGAAATATATAGTGAGTAAAGAGCATAACACCAGCTCCTACTGATTAATCTCCAGTAAGCATGAAACAAATGTGCATGAGATTATACGTTCCGTTCAAGTTTTCATTGATTTATCCTTCTGGTTATATTTTAACACATCACAAAATTGCATATATATTAGTTCTCCGCAACAAACAGTATCTAAACGTTATTAATCATTTGTCGGCTGCCTAAAGTAGACCAATTTAACAGAAGGTAAATAACTGCAGCAAAAAATTGTAATTTATATTACTTTGACAATTTGATTAGCGAATAAACGTCTGCAAATGTTCAGATATTTTGAAACCTTTTTACTTCTGGAAACCACACATTGCAATTAAGATAATTTTAAAATATGTAATTAGGCATAAGTTGGGAAATTTGAGGAGTTCTGGATGTAAAGATGTTTCTGTTTGAAAGCATTATTTGGCGCAGTATGAACTAAAGCAATCGCATGATGGAGATCGGTTTTTTCCTCTGTTTAGTCTTTTCGCGCAGTTTCAAAATAATGTATGTTTTAGAAAACTGTTAATTAGAAACCTGGTTTCTATTTCGGAGAACAAGGTTTCTGGTCAACACTCCCCATTATTGCGCCGAATATTTCGGTGTCCATTTCTGTCATTGCAACAAGAAAATTGACATTAATAAAGAATACATTGGACAATACGACTTCATCTTTTAACTTTAACTGACTTTACTATAGACAAATGTACATCATGATTAGATCTCGACCGTAGACTTATTTAAGCTAAATTACAGTGATCATGCAACAAATAATAATGATCCCCGAGGTTAGCTTACGCCTTGTGTGTGTGTGTGCGTTCGCGTGTTAACATCCGTGAAGTAATCAGTTAAACATAATCAAATACAGATGCACGTTCACATTAGTTAAATTAAGACGCGATTTATGTGAATTCCTTTTAAACAGACACGATTGACGTATCTATTTTCGCACACCTTTTGACATGAAGAATATACGAGTGACATGTTAGGTGATGAAAAGGAAAAAAATTATCGGAATACACCGGATACACATAAATCAATAGATCTGATTCTAGAACATAACACCTACTAATGGTATGAAGCAAAAATACCAAGAATTGTAATCGGAAACTTTCTCAGAAAAAAGTATTCGAACGTTTAATTGAGATTTAATTATAAATGGTTGCGACGGGACAATCAAGGATCTCCGGTTATTTTACGATTAGTAAACAATTTTACCCACTTTTAGTCGTTATCTTACAATATCAGTTAACTTAGTTCCCTAATATAGTGGAAAACTAAGAAATCTTAACGTTTAATATAAACTATGATATATCTTTCAATAATTTATTTGAAAACTTCATTTCTAACTCTGATTTATTTGAACAATTTATCTTTAAGAAAACTAATTTTTTCTAAAACCTGAGTATTTACCTCGACAGGATTTTACGAATGGTGTATACAAAGTTACCTTTCCGTCTACCGCGCCAAGGAAGTTGCATGGTGAATATTTCATTTAAAGGGGTAAGTTTAAAAATAGTAATTCTGATGTATACATGTAGGAAATGGCATTAATTACTTTGCTTAAAATCATATGAACGTAGTCGTGCAGTATTTAATTTTTAACTTATTACATAACAGTTGTAACTTCACGAATTTAAGACGCTCAATTTCCAGTAAAAATACATTTATGGTTGATAGATCTACCGGTAATTATTTATGAAACAATTTAAAATAAATTAATTACTTAACACAATAATTGTAAAATACCTTGATTCGATTAGCTTAATTTTGCGAATGTTCCAGACGTTGGCTCCAAAATATTTCGCGTATTAAAAAAAACTGAGGACCAGAAAACCACATTTTGCTAAACTAGGAACAGATCATTCTGTTATTTTTATCTCTAACAGTTATAACTCATTTACTTTGCAGATATTGGAAAGAAAATTGGAAAATAATTTTTTTGCGCCTGAAAAAATTCTTTCCATTTTTTGCATGCTTAAATTTCTATGGATTCTAAAGCAAATATTTACACATGGTCTAAGGACAGTAGGAATTAATTTTTGAGTTGGCATTTTGATTATTTAATTTTTTTATGCTAGCATCCTGCTAGACTAACGTTCTATTGATGATTATAGAAGGTCGAAACGTGGTATTCTATGTCTTTGTTATTATTTATTATACGTTGTACGACCTGTTAAATACAATGTGACTGATGTTTATTGCACAATCGCAAACTTAATTTAACGGATTTTATCACCACCCACGATATCAGTGAGTGTTTAATTGGATTACTTATATACATATAGCGCAATCAGCAAATGTGTATTTTGGTGACTGCAAGTGAAAACTAAAACCGATATTCCTTTCAAATACGATTCACGCGAACTATTAGAGATGAGTGCTTCATATGCAAATTTGCTTACTAATACATGCGTTGCGGTTTAATCCTCACTAATCAGTTTAGTAAAATTTATAGCATTAACTAAAATGCAAAAATTTGCATTATGAATAGCAGAGGTATTTTGCACATTTATTATTTTTAATTAAAATTTATTTACAAGGTGGCATTAATATTATGTTTTCCCTAACAAACTTTATTTATATACGCTTTTAATTTAAACATGATTTTACTTTGATATTTCACAAGAAATGGTCTTTGAATTACCTAAGGTTCAAATATTTTGCAAACTCTTTTCTTTAAATTTTGACGAAACCTTGATATTTAATGTAAGTGAATTAAATTATTTTTATGTTGATCGTAAATAATTTCTTTTAAATTACATTTTAATTATGAATTGTAAAAATTGATAAAATGCGAAAATGAAATTATTGGAAATGTTTTGACACACTAAAGGAGAGTTTGTATATACCTCCGTGTTATTTGACCAAGCCTATTATGTTAAATAAATGAAAAATTTTAACTATTGCACTAAAAATTGAATTTAATTAAAGTTCATCTGATTATTTATGCCTTTAAACTATTTTTTGCTGGAAAACGATTTGACCGACTACCCTTTAACTTAAACAATAATTGATTGCGCGGGTGGTCGTAACAATTCTTTAAATCAAGTTTGCGAGCTTGAAGTAAACACCAATCCCGTTGTATTTAACCAGTCGTCGAACAACATAACAAAACTACCGCCAGTCGCAACGCACTGACGCGTTTCGACCTTCCATGATCATCATCAGAGTACGACGGCAAACTGACTATCGAGGATCAAACCGCATTGCATATATATGGAAAGCAGAATTAGATATGCGGCTCTCACCTCTAGTAGTCTTGCATACATTGTACGTGACTGGAAATGTCGGCTGCACAATTTCTATGCAGTCACGAACATTAACTGTTTGTAGCTTTCGCCACACACATATATATAGACAATACAATTAAACAATAATTGATTGCGCGGGTGGTGGTAACAATTCTTTAAATCAAGTTTGCGAGCTTGAAGTAAACACCAATCCAATTGTATTTAACCAGTCGTCGAACAACATAACAAAACTACCGCCAGTCGCAACGCACTGACGCGTTTCGACCTTCCATGATCATCATCAGAGTACGACGGCAAACTGACTACCGAGGATCAAACCGCATTGCATATATATGGAAAGCAAAATTTTTAACTTTTATGTGAATATTAGGTATTGCCCGCCCAGTAGCCAGTTAGTTCAAATAGGGACCAAAAAGGATATACCGGGAAATTTTTACAGTGGAACGAAATATAAAAATCTCATTGACAACAATGTGTTTGACGCTTACTGGATCCAGAACTACGCCTTGTAGCCATTATATATTTGGCTATGAAATATGTGACTACGTGATCTGTACTGCCACTATATAAATGTGTGTTCAAACAGTATTGGAGTTGCAAACCTGGTAACAAATTAGTTCAGTTGTGACCAGAAGGATAAAACAAAGGCAGCATGAACGGAAAGTATAATCTCATGCACATTCGTTTCGTGCTTACTGGCGACTCATCAGTAGGAGCCGGTATTACGCCCTTTAACCACTATATATTTGGTCGAAGAATGTGGAATAATAGGACGGTACAATCTCCTAGACGAATGTGTAAACCTGCAATAGTGAAGCTAACATCAATCTAAAGTCAACGACAATGCGACTTCAACGCTAACTCACACTATATAATATATATACCGAGTCTGTAAAGGATACTAACACTATGGCTATTGTGTTAGTAACTGATACCTTTTTTGAAATCGATGAGTACCGGATACTAACACTATGGTTTCCGAGTCGGTACATGATACCAACCTGATGGATATAAATTTATGCTAAAGTTCACCCAAATTGAGAATTACAGCAATTTCCGAACACCTGTTACTCCAGTTAAACCATACACTCTGGCCTTCATCGATATCAGTTATCACATTTCGCGGTAAGCATGACATCATTCAATTCAATATATTACAGTTAAATACTGTTTGTTGCGGAGAACTAATATATATGCAAGTATGTATTAGGTTTTGCGAACCTAGTAACAAATTAGTTCAGTTGTGACCAGAAGGATAAACCAAAGGCAGCATGAACGGAAAGTATAATCTCATGCACATTCGTTTCGTGCTTACTGGCGACTCATCAGTAGGAGCCGGTATTACGCCCTTTAACCACTATATATTTTGGTAAAAAATGTGGAATAATGGGACGGTTCAATCTCCTAGACGAATTTGTAAACCTGCAATAGGGAAGCTTACATTATATAAAGTCTTCGACAATGCGACTTCAAAGCTAACTCACAAAATATAATATATATACCCAGTTTGTAAAGGATACTAACACTATGGCTTTTGTGTTAGTAGCCGATACCAACATTATTGTACCGAAAAGGTACATGGTACTAACACTATGTTTTCCGAGTCGCTAGTAAGCACGAAACGAATGTGCATAAGATTATAATTTTCGTTCATGCTGCCTTTGGTTTATCCTTCTGCCACAACAGAACTAATTTGTTACTAGGTTCGCAACACGTAATACATACTTGCATATATATTAGTTCTTCGCAACAAACAGTATTTAACTGTTATATATTGAATTGAATGATGTCATGCTTACCGCGAAATGTGATAACTGATATCGATCAAGGCCAGAGTGTATGGATTTACTGGAGTAACAGGTGTTCAGAAATTGTTGTAATTCTCAATTTCGGTGAACTGTAGCATAAATTGATATCCATCATGTTGGTACCATGTTCCGACTCGGAAACCATAGTGTTAGTACCATGTACCTTTTCGGTACAATAATGTTGGTATCGGTTACTAACACAATAGCCATAGTGTTAGTATCCTTTACAGACTCGGTATATATATTATATAGTGTGAGTTAGCGTTGAAGTCGCATTGTCGTAGACTTTATATGATGTTAGCTTCACTATTGCAGGTTTACACATTCGTCTAGGAGATTGTACCGTCCTATTATTCCACATTCTTCGACCAAATATATAGTGGTTAAAGGGCGTAATACCGGCTCCTACTGATGAGTCGCCAGTAAGCACGAAACGAATGTGCATGAGATTATACTTTCCGTTCATGCTGCCTTTGGTTTATGCTTCTGGTCACAACTGAACTAATTTGTTACTAGGTTCGCAACACGTAATTCATACTTGCATATATATTAGTCCTCCGCAACTAGCAGTTTTTAACTCTTATATATATTATTGGAGTTAACTGTTATTGGACTTGTTATATATGAATTGTCTTTGAAATTGCATTGTCGAGAATTTATACTATGTTAATGTCATTACTGCTTGAATACACAGGTACAAGAGATTGTACAGTCCACATATCCCACATTACAAAACAAAATATGTAGTGGTTATAGGGCATAGTACCGGATTATACAAATGAGTGACAAGTAATCTCGTCGTATTTGAAATCGTTTTTGTCAGGTACATAATGGAAAAAATACACTTCGATTTATATTAGGCCACACAACATTCAATGTATAATTATCATATCTTAAGCCTACTCTTTAAAATAAAACTTAAGTTATCGTGCCTGGTATTTAAAAAATATCTTCATATTTTTTGTCGATAAAATTAAATTTGATTTTCAAGTTAAATATTTGTTTCGAATTTACCTATTCACTTTTAAAAAAATTTGCATTAACGCATTAAATTTTCAATCTTGATTATATTTATACTTATAATGCAATTAAAGTTATGACTTTGCGCAAATTTTTTAGATTACATACATTAGTATATTTCAACAATACACATATTTAAACTTCAACTTACATATTTAAATTACATCCCATTATTTGTATAATGTGTGAATTATGATTCTAAAAGTAAGCTGAAATATAATGTTGCAGAGTGTTAATTATAATATGTATAAATTTTTAAAAATTCAAGTAATAGTAAAGGTTAGTAAATGCCCAAATTACACACTGTGCTAAAATTTTATTCGTTTTAACTAAACTATAGGAATAGACAAATATTGCAACTAGCGTTTATTTGCAGCGCAACAATTTTTTTAATGAAATATATAACCAAAACTTTTGAAGAAACTTTAGCGTTATTCAAAAAATAAATTATAGACCAAATTTGTTAAAGTTTTTTAGACTGAATGTTTTCCCTCGACTTTGGATGTATTTTTTTTCTTTTTCCCCGCTTTCGCTAATTTTCTTCCAATGACTGCAACGCACTATGTTTAATTTGTAGAACATTTTGCTCTTCTAGCGCTTAATACTAAACTATAGATTTTTATCATGTGTGCCCAATAAACACAGCCAAGAAACAATATGAAATCACCAAATAGTGGATAAAATCATGCAAGCAATTGAAAAAATCGTTACGCAGACTATTGAGAAATCAATCCATAGAAAAGTAATCAGATTTCAGACTATACTTGCCTACGATCCGAGACTTACCCCTATCCGCAAACAGATACCCACAAATGCTCACAGCGCTGCTAAGTTACTCACACACCATTCGGACAAATTCGGCGTATAAAAACTGACGAAATAATATTTAACACAGTGATTGACTTACTTACTTACTTATTCACATTTACAAAACCTTGGATTATTTTGGAAAGGATATTTGTGTCGATAAGTATTTTGGTATACATTCGCCTAGTTTTGCTCAATCTTATATTTAAAGATGATCATGGAAGGTCGAAAAGCGTCAGTACGTGCGACTGGCGGTAGTTTTGTTATGCTGTTCGACGACTGGTTAAATACAATGGGATTCGTGTTAACTTCAAGCTCGCAAACTTGATTTAAACAAATGTTACCATTGTTCAATTGTATTGACTGTGTATCCGTGTCTGTGGCGAAAGCTGCAAACAGTTAATGTTCGTGAATGCATAGAAATTGTGTAGCCGACATTTCCAGTCAAGTACGATTTATGCGAGACTAATGGAGGTAAGAGTCGCATATCTAATTTTGCTTTCTTTATATATTCAATGCGGTTTGACTCTCGCTAGTCAGTTTGCCGTCGTACTCTGATGATGATCATGGAAGGTCGACACGCGACAGTGCGTGCGACTGGCGGTAGTTTTGCTATATTGTTCGACGAATAGTTAAATATAATGGAATTGGCGTTTACGTCAAGCTCGAAAACTTGTTTAAATAATAGTTTCCACCACCTGCGTAACCATTTATTGTTTAACTATATAAGGATAGAAAGAATAGATGTTGACGTTCGTGGTCGAATTATAAAGCTTTTCTGGAGTAGCAGATGCTCAGAATGGATGTTTTCGACTGTTTTGATACAAATTTTACCCATCTACAAAATCGTGGTGTTATTTGTCTTAAAATGGTTTTTGAATTATATATATATATATATATATATATAGATTAAGAGAGTATATATATATATATATATATATATATATATATATATATATATATATATATATATATATAAAGTTTGCCTTGAGTTTGCGTTTAACCTGATTTCAAATGCTGTCACTGCCATAACAGCTTTATAACGTGTACGCATACGAAATTTAATAATTCAGCTGTTCCCAATGTATAGACCAAATATCTTTTTGGTTGTGTACGAGTTACTGGCTCATAATGAATCAAATAGAAAGCCAAAACATAATCGTAGTAGGACACCACAACTCCTGTCCAGGCTAAATTTGGCGAAGCCTGTCTTTGCTGTAATAGCTTATTACTGGGTGGGTATTGCTTTATATATAAATGGGTATGTAGGAGGAGTCATGACAGGTAAAATTTGGCGTCAATGAAGTCGCTCTATACATGCAAACACAAGATCATATATTTTTATATATTAAACGATGCATAGGTTAAAAGAGGAAATTTATTAAGTAGACTCGTTGCGTCCTTATTGGGCACTCATCAAATACTTTCCAACATAACCGCGGATGCACCTCGTACCTGAGCGCAGTTGCTTTAAAGTATTGATAATTTTTTATTGAACCAGACTAATTCTATTAGTCATTCTTCCCCTCAGAAGCAGCTATTTTAAAATTTTTTGGTCATAAGTTTACAAAAAGCCACCATAGAATCTGTCATTAATGAACAGACAATATGTTGAATTGATTTTACTATATAAACCAAAAAATGCAGATGGTTTCGTCCTATCTGGCAATGATGCATACACTCACACACATGCGCGCACATAAATAATTTTTCTAAGAAGGAGAAGGCTAATTTAATGAAACGTTGTACTCTCATTGGGGATAATTATTTCAGAATATAGCTACGCAGACAATAACTGTATCATCATTGACAGTGACAAAAAATGCACAAAAATATGAATGATCAACACTGCAATTTGCCCGCCCAGCGCTGTTTCCAAAGTGACGAAATAAAACGCAATAACAAGGCGAAAAGAAAGGTAACGTACGAAAAATAAGTTCATACATGCAATGGCTAATAAAGCCATAGCCTGGCCAAAACTCACTCCATCAATACAAATGTGGGCCGATTGATAACTGCACATTGTAACAGAATAAGAATGATACATAAACGAGGCCATGAACACATACAGAACGCTCCAAAATCAACACTCAATTAACAGTAAAGCTGAAAATCAGACTAATTGTCATCCGTCTAATCAAATGAAAATCCACAAAAGTACAAAAATAAGTGGTTGGAATGTGAGGTCCTTTTTTGTTAAGTATATAACATTCGACTACGGTGGCCCATTTCTATGTATATATACATATATATATAGAGAGAGAGAGTATATATATATATATATATATATATATATATATATATATATATATATATATATATATATATATATATATAAGCTGTGTATGAATAACCGGTAAAAGAATGTGAAAGTGTATACAACATGCATGCAAAGTATTGTACATGATCAAAATACATAAAACTTATTGAGCAACAGAAGAAAATGAAAATTCTACAAGTAAAAATGATAAATTCAGGTTAGTAGAGAAAATATTTTCTTAAAAAAAATCCAATATTTTATAGGATTTTACATTTTAAGAGAAAGCCTAGCTGTCCTATATGCCTATTTATGTGGGTATGCTTATTTGATTATATGTATACTGTTAAAAACAGCAAATGTAATTCGTCCTTAATTGACATTGATGATAAAAAAGTAATCTTACCATTTAGGCCGTCTGGAGCACATATTGAGCGGTTTCGAATGTTATCTATAACAAGATCTAGAGGAATTTAAATAATTGTTATCCAAAGAAAAGAAATTTATGTTAATGTTAAATGCAATCATTTCTCATTTACTTATGTAATCCTAAAAAAATACTAAAGTATTTGTTTTGTTTAAACTTTTAAAATTTATGACGTTTAACAAATAACCTACTATATAAATAGATGTTTATCCTTGTTTGATAACGCGAATACTAATCACGATCTTGTTTTACTCTGACGAATTTTACAGACGTTTACCTATATATATATACATATATATATATATATATATATATATATATATATATATATATATATATATATATATAACAGTATTTATACAAAGATAATTTTGTCCTTCAAATCTTAGGCTGATGTTATACTAAATACAATACGTATGCACTCTATAAACAAACAAATACGATATTTATCAATACAAAGATAGTACAGAATGCAAGTTTTCCAACTTAATTAACCCTAAGTCACTGATAATGTTTATCAAAATTTGACTTCCCTAAATAATTGTTTACATTAGTTAGATTAAAAGATAACAGGTTTGACTGAAAAAAGTGACAGGGGCTCAATATTTTAAAACAAGGAGATTCATCAAAATTTATTAGGTAAAACACAATAAATGATAATGATAGTAACGTATTTTACTGTCTAGAACATGAGTTTGTTTTTAGATTCTGGCATTTTGAACTTGGATTTTTTTTAATTCTGTATACTTGACAATGAAAATGTCTATTATGCATCATATAGACACTCAGTTACATAAAGTGAAATAATACAATATTGCTCAACGACCGCAGGAAAACAAAAACTAGATAAAGCATGCTCAGTTAGAAATGATGAAGAGTAAACTGTATTTGCCCTTAAGGCTATCTTTACGCATTTAATTGTATATTGTTTATGTTAAATCTTTAACTGACGTTCCACTGGCTTCGAGGAAAAATGATCTTAGAATGTATGATTTTTTCCCGATTTGACCTAATTTACCGCTCTATTACCCACTTACGAATGGAAGAAAATCGACAAAACCTAGATCTTTTGAAATAATGAAATCATTCTATTAAATTATAACACAATCGGCAATATTTACTTACATATTAAAATCGAACAGGGTCATTTGTTCTCAAGCATAAGATAACTAACAAAATTGGCCTCTCCTAAATCATTTCAGCATATATGACGTAATATGACTGACGTTAGACCGAAAATATAGGCGTATATCGCGAACTCGCCAGATCACGATGAAATATGTGGCATGATATTAAAAAATATATTGTTAAATTTAAAATTAATTTACATTGCAATCGGGCCTATGGCATAAACTGGATTTAAACAAAATTTCGAATTTGATCTGTGTAAATGAAAATGGAGAACATTTCTAATGCAGACTATTTAACTGATTCGCCTCCACTTGTTCACAGAAATGCATTCGGGCCCATTAACGTCAATTACTTCAACAAGCAACACAGTTAAGCACAATTGCTTTTAGACTACACAAAGTAAAGTTTGCATCTCTGATCTTTCGTAACTTTTATATAAATTGGTTTTCGATCCTCATTTTTCAGTTCGCCGCGAGCTTTTATGAGGACCATGCACGTTGGAAACGTGTCTCTACATGTAACTGCAGTCAGTTTAGCAATGGACAAAATGGGATACATGTGTATGACAAATACACGCACTTGACTTGAATAACGTTTATTACCTTACGTTCAAATGTTTAACTTATAAACTTGGGGCGAAATCTGTCAATATTTCATATTAATGGCATTATAGAATCTATATAGTCCAAACTTTCAATAAATTACAGTGCATATTGGAATAAAAGGACTGAAGGCCGCTTCTCTGATTTCTGTTAACTTTGTTTAATCATTACGTTTTAATCTTCAATAGTCTGTTCGCCAGCATATTCTGATCATTATAATTGAAATTTTAGACACGTAAATCGTGCGAAATATATGTTATCACCGTTCGCGCAATCGATGATCATTTATTTATACAGATGTAAATTTTAGCATAATATGAAAATATAGATAGTTTAAATAGGATATATCTGTATTTGGATTAATGTGACAATATATTTTAAAGTGATTTTTTAGGTATCAATTATATTGTATCATTATGAAAATAATCTTAATTTAAAATTAAATAACAGGTTTGTATATATTTAAGCATACAGTAAGCCATTTCAATCTAAGATGCACATGGACTGTTATTAAAATACTGAATTTGAAACAGTAAAAAAAGCAAATATAAATGAAATATTAAACCGTTGTGAATGGGATTTATCTCATTAAAATATTTAGGTAAAAGCATGATTCTGTCTCCATTATTTAGCACACGATAGTACCAGTCATATTTGAAGCATGCTCCATGAATGGCATATTTTAATAATTTTTTTTCATATTTGCTAAGCTGCTATTTTAAACAACACGTCCATGTTGTGTTAATATAGGTCGTCTTAATTTCCGGACGAAATATTTTGAGACAATGGAATGTGACATTATTTTTGGAGAATTAAATATTCGTTTTACTTCGTTGTCAGCTTCTTATGGAATCAAATGTGTCGTTATAACCGTATTGCATGCAGTAAAACTGTTTTAATTGAATCTATAGCTACAGGATTTCATAATGATTTGCACAAATCTCGCCAACGACAACTGTGCAAATCATGCTAGCAGCCTTCGTTACTTCGAAATGGGCGAAAATAAATTCCAAGATCAACGCTTTGTCTATCTTTTCTGAATTCGAAATTGTACACTGTGTAGACTTCACCTCTATTTGTGGGATCGTTTATGAGGATTCCAACATAATTTATTATTACTTTGTCATCCCACCTAGACTTAATTATCACTATCTGCGCATTTGGTGCGTTATTTTGAACATTCACTACATACACTAATTTATCCAAGTCGTCAGAAGTCATTTATCAACTTCACACGCAGCTTTATTTAAAAAAAATTGATTATAGGATTTTTCTCTTATAAAGCGCATCGATTTAGTAAAACAAAAAAGGAAATATTTATTATTTTTTGTTCACTTCTGCGGCGCAAATGCTACTTCCATCATTGTGCTGACTGCTTCATTATAACACGTACGCTTCTGCGCCAGTCCTAGACAGGACCGTTGGTGCGTTCTCGTATTAAAAGGTTAATTATGCTACTCAGAGTTATAATTTACCTTTGTTTGACACAGCAGTCTAAGCCATCTTCGAGCACCAATGCGACAACCCCTTCTTTGAACGGGCTACAAAATTTTTTGAACTGTGCAATTATTGGATTTAAGAGACTCATTTCAAGTCTATCCAGTAATTAAAAATAAGTTGAGCTTTCAATGAAGCGTTCAAAAGAGCTTTTAATACGAAGATTGCAAAGGAAATTGGTGACACTAATTTTTAATCTTAAAACGCAAGTTTCGCTTCAGTTTATTTGTGATTAAGACCGTTGAAATAAAGGATATATGCCAACATGTATAAAAATGTACATTATTATTGTTCAATTATTTCCTTATTTTAAAAAAGGTCTAGTTAATCATGCAATATGTAGTGATTAAAATTAAGCATTTCTTAATTATATTTAAAAACATATTGCTTATAAAACCGCTGTGTAACTTAGATTCATTATCATTCAAATCTCGTTAAATATGAATTTAATTTATAGCTTTCGAAATTATATTCTAAAAAAATTTTTTACGTTTGGAATTAAATGAAGAAAATAAATCATTATATGCAAAACATGCCATTGTAATTCGATTGTTTGTTATACGCTTATTTTTAGGCCGTTTGGTAATGTGTTTAAACTGACTAAACTGACAATGATGTTATCAGTTGCCAACTTATCACAGAGTTTTGTAAGAAGGAATGTTAAATTTTTCAACGGTCTTTGGCACCTTTTGTTATTTTTGCATAAATTAACGATTAAGCCTAAATTTTGCTGATGTAGATGTAAAAGCATAGGATGTAAGAGGTTTGATAGATTAACTTTTACATGTTAAATTATTATTTGTTCGCTTTGCTCGAATTGCCAATTCTCCATTATGGCATACAAACGCTCATATCGAGTCATAAAATTGTTAAATAACTTTAATTATGATGATGATGATGATGATGATGATGATAACAATAATATTAATAATAGCAATAATAATAATAATTATAGTAGTTGTTGTAACAGAAATAGTAGTAGTGATACCATGATGAGCAAAGGGATGGGATACCGATATTACTCGATTTTTAATATTATCCATATTATTAAGCGGTAATCCAACTAGAAGTTGAGAATAGAACCGTTACAAAAGGGTGGCTGGTCTATTTTTAATAGTAATAAAAAACAAAGTACAAATCGATCAGTATACATTAAAAGCAATATCAATGACCCGAAATTCTGAAAACATCCTTAAGTTAACTGCGATATTCAGGTTTAGGCAGACATTAAATTGCTATTTGAATGAAAATGTGACAGAAAATCGACAAGGGCTAGGCGCAAAACGATTAATATTGTAAATTTATTTCACTATGTCCCACATATGAAGTCTTTTTAATAAGCTTTATATGGTGCGTTAATACAGCAAGATTTGAATGTGTTTAAAAATTTAAGGAGAAATCAGATTTGAAATAACTATGTACCGATAATGGCAAAGGTTTAATATAATGGACAAATAAGACTATATAATAACGATATATATAGACTATATATATAACGATATATATATATATATATATATATATATATATGCATATATATATGTGTGTGTGTATAAGTTGTCTTCAGATGATACGTATAAAGAAAAGTTTCATGTGCATTAGATAAAAATTTCACTTATTCTTTATATCATGTGAATGTTACCGCGATTTTTATTAAAAAAACCCACTGCTAAGAAATTATACTAGAAACAAGATCAAGTAGTGATTGTAAATGTGGAGTGCAAACAACTATATTGTGGTTAGAGCATTAACCTAAAGTTTTTATGAACTCAGGTTTTCCACGATATTTTCCGTGCAGATTACGTAAGATTAGACTACATTATAGAAAACGAAATCCAAGAATGTTGGCGTACTGCAGAAATGATTAGTTTAAATAAGATAAAGCGGTGTCGTTGTCTAGAATTGGATGTGTATTTGTTGAATCGAATGAGCACAATTTTTTCCAATAATTCGATGTATTGAGTTTTTCGCCAATTTTAATCAAAGCAAAACCATAATACTGGATAAGTTATAAAATTCATAGTATTATTATCATGGGAAAATATAAAAAATGTGTTTTCCAGTTACTGGAACAGAGTTGTTCTTATTTTCTTTTGAAGTATTTACAAGTTAACTTATTTATTGAAGGGTAAAACAAACAGAAAATGTAAACGAGGTGAGAGTGAGAAATAAAAGAACGAATAAAAATTTCAAAGCGGCAAATTCAATTAAGGCTCAATGCTCGAATATTCTTAAGCTGCTTGCGTAAAACCGGCCACATTTTGTTCATCCACACAGATTCTTACATAACTAGTTCATTTCTGTTACACCGTATGAGAATTGTACTAAAGGCCACGTGTGTACAACATACCGCAAGTTGTCAATGATATTTTGCCTTAATGTAGTCATGTATGCACCAATTGATTTTAAAAAGGTATTTTATTTGCAAAGACCATTTGTTCGTGCAATTGATCGTCACGAATGGAATGTCTAACCTCAGAAAAGTAATTCAGAACCCTAAGATAAAGAATTCGTGTATTCCATCGCATCGCCCCTACCGTTCACGTCAGTCATCGCAGCGACCATCCGATCTTTTGCCACCATCAAACCGAACGCAGGGTCTCGACTCTTCATCACATCGCCAGCAAATCAATGAAAACATATCAGGTTCCAGTCGTCTACAATCAGAATGGTGTTCCGCACCAGAAATAATTGGTGTGCAAATCATTGTATATGGGCACAGAGACTTACAAACTGCTTCACAAAATTTCAAGATGTTATCGTGTTTTAAATGCCACTGTGGCCCACGCGCAGTTTCCACAAGATCAACGTTCAGATTCATACATACAAAAGTGTATAGGAAGTAATGCCAGCGCCTATTACTTCTGTCATCCAGCAAAAACGTGTCGTTAAAGGTTGATTTAGACCAACTCTCTCGGGTCGCGTTCGTGCTAGATATAGGAGTTGCAATATCAATATTAACGCCAAATTTTCCAATATCTTGCAACACTGTTGTAAATCTAAAGGCTGCCAACGGTTCGTCAAATGAAAGAAATGGCTCGGCAAATCTTAGAATATAACTAGGACTACGTCGAGTATTCCCGTGCACGTTGATCGTCTTGTTGTATACTTGCATAGATTTTACGGCAATACACGGACAGATAATTGATAAAGCCGAATGTACCTTGCTAGACTCAGTCTTACTTACTTACCTCTGTTAGGTCATTTAAATATACGCATATTCCCTTTGTTCTGTGCAATGCATCACAGGCA
>JAQBSW010007764.1:0-38562 GCA_029291075.1 Eudiplozoon nipponicum | reverse complement strand
TTTCCAGTCAAGTTGCAATGTATGCAAGACTGCTAGAGGTGAGAGCCGATATCTAAATTTGATTTCCATATATATTCAATGCGGTTTGATACTCGATAGTCAGTTTGCCATCGTACTCTGTTGATGATAATGGAAGGTCGAAACGCGTCAGTGCGTTGCGGCTGGCGGTAGTTTTGTTATGTTGTTCGACGACTGGTTAAATACAATGGGATTGTTGTTTACTTCAAGCTCGCAAACTTGATTTAAAAAATTGTTACCACCACCCGCGCAATCAATTATTGTTAAATTGTATTGCCTATATATGTATATGTGGCGAAAGCTGCAAACAGTTAATGTTCGTGACTGCATAGAAATTGTGCAGCCGATCATTTCCAGTCAAGTTCAATGTATGCGAGACTGCTAGAGGTGAGAGACGCATATCTAAATTTGATTTCCATATATATTTAATGCGGTTTGATCCTCGATAGTCAGTTTGCCATCGTACTCTGATGATGATAATGGAAGGTCGAAACGCGTCAATGCATTGCGTCTGGCGGTAGTTTTGTTATGTTGTTCGACGACTGGTTAAATACAATGGGATTGATGTTTACTTCAAGCTCGCAAACTTGATTTGAAGAATTTTTACCACCACCCGCGCAATCAATTATTCATAAATTGTATTGCCTATATATGTATATTTGGCGAAAGCTGCAAACAGTTAATGTTCGTGACTGCATAGAAATTGTACAGACAACATTTCCAGTCAAGTGCAGTGTATACCAGACTGCTAGATGTGAGAGCCGCATATCTAAATTTGATCTTCATATGTATTCTATGTGGTTTAGTCCTCGATAGTCAGTTTGCCGTCGTACTCTGATGATGATCATGGAAGGTCGAAACGCGTCAGTGCGTTGCGGCTGGCGGTAGTTTTGTTATGTTGTTCGACGACTGGTTGAATACAATGGGATTGGTGTTTACTTCAAGCTCGCAAACTTGATTTAATGAATTGTTACCACCACCCGCGCAATCAATTATTGTTAAATTGTATTGCCTATATATGTATATTTGGCGAAAGCTGCAAACAGTTAATGTTCGTGACTGCATAGAAATTGTACAGCCGACATTTCCAGTCAAGTTCAATGTATGCGAGACTGCTAGATGGGAGAGCCTCATATCTAAATTTGATTTCCATATATATTCAATGCGGTTTTGATCCTCGATAGTCAGTTTACCATCGTACTCTGATGATGATCATGGAAGGTCGAAATGCGTCAATGCGTTACGTCTGGCGGTAGTTTTGTTATGTTGTTCAACGATTGGTTAAATTCAATGGGATTGATGCTTACTTCAAGCTCGCAAATTTGATTTAAGGTATTGTTACCACCACCCGCGAAATCAATTATTGTTTAAATGTATTGCTTATATATTTATATTTGGCGAAAGCAGCAAACAGTTAATGTTCGTGACTGCATAGAAATGGTACTGCCCACATTTCCAGTCAAGTTCCCTGTATACGAGACTGCTAGAGGTGAGAGCCGCATATCTAAATTTGATTTCCATATATATTCAATGCGGTTTGATCCTGGATAGTCAGTTTGCCGTCGTACTCTGATGATGATCATGGAAGGTCGAAACGCGTCAATGCGTTGCGTCTGGCTGTCGTTTTGTTATGTTGTTCGACGTCTGGTTAAATACAATGGGATTGATGTTTACTTCAATCTGGCAAACTTGTCCTTAAAAAATTGTACCACCACCCGCGCAATCAGTTATTTTTAAATTGTATTGCCTATATATGTAATTGTGGCGAAAGCTGCAAACAGTTAATGTTCGTGACTGCATAGAAATTGTGCAGCCGACATTTCCAGTCAAGTTCAATATATGCGAGACTGCTAGAGGTGAGAGATAGATATCTAAATTTGATTTCCATATATACTAGATGTGGTTTTATCCTCTAAATCAGTTTGCCATCGTACTTTAATGATGATGACGGAAGGTCGAAACGCGTCAATGCGTTGCGTCTGGCGGTAATTTTGTTATTTTGTTCAACGACTGGTTAAATACAATGAGATTGACGTTTACTTCAATCTGGCAAACTTGATTTAAAGAATTTTTACCACAACCCGCGCAATCAATTATTGTTAAATTGTATTGCCTATATATGTATATGTGGCGAAAGCTGGAAACTGTTAATGTTCGTGACTGCATAGAAATTGTGCAGCCGACATTTCCAGTCAAGTTCAATGTATGCGAGACTGCTAGATGTGAGAGCCGCATATCTAAATTTGATCTCCATATATATTCAATGTGGTTTGGTCCTCGATAGTCAGTTTGCCATCGTACTCTGATGATGATCATGTGAAGTCAAAACGCGGCCATGCGTTGCGTCTGGCGGTAGTTTTGTTATGTTGTTCGACGACTGGTTAAATACAATGGGATTAATGTTTACTTCAAGCTGGAAAACGTGATTTAATGAATTGTTACCACCACCCGCGCAATCAATTATTGTTAAATTGTATTGCCTGTATATGTATATTTGGCAAAAGCTGCATACAGTTAATTTTCGTGACTGCATAAAAACTGTACAGCCCACATTTACAGTCAAGTGCAATGTATGCGAGGCTGCTAGATGAGAAAGACTCATATCTTAGTTTGATTTCCATATATATGTTCAATGCGGTTTGATCCTCGATAGTCAGTTTGCCATCGTACTTTGATGATGATCATGGAAGATCAAAACGCATCAATACGTTGCGTCTGGCGGTAGTTTTGTTATGTTTTTCGATGACTGGTTAAATGCAATGGGATTGATGTTTACTTCAACCTGGCAAACTTGATTTGAAGAATTGTTACCACCACCCGCGCAATCAATTTTTATCAAATAATATATTGTTTAAATTCATTGATTTTGTAGAAAAACTTTAAAGTTAAACCTAATTTTGTTTTGTTTCTAATGCTGTTTAAAATAGTTCTACTACAAAATATAAAAACGTTATTCTATTTTATTCTAAAATGATTTGTCACACAGAATAGATGCTGTGCAACGGAAAACTGTGAGGCAATTTATCCCTGTCTCCTGATCCGTATATGAGTGTGCAAAGGTATAAAAGAATTCCACTTGAATCAGTGGATAGATATCTATATGACTTAAATTAAAATGATTCATAGAACAGGAACAAGTTTTAGAGAATCTGCAATTGCACTTTGTTTGTTGGAGATGCTTGCGACAAATTTTTTTCCAAAATTTTATATAATTTTCATTTAAGTAATAAAAGTGCGTATTTCGATGGTGTTCTTAAATTGTCATGTAATGAGCATAAATACATGTGATTTGTATAATCTTTTGATTTTTAATTATGAAAATGGGTGGAGTAATTGTGGTGTTTAATATATCTTATGGTGGAATTGCTATATTAGCTATTTTACTTTATTGAATATCAAGAACATTGTATGAGTATATTATGCATTTATAATAAACAACTACGAGCCACTATTTTATATCACACTTATATAATTCTATTTTCGGCTTGCACTTTCATCTTTCCAGTTACCTGGCCAGATGGTATTTGTTGAAAATATTTATTGATATTATTATTATGCACTTTTCATGAACATATATATAGGTTGAATGACTTATTACTTCATGTTATATTGTATATAATTATCTGCAATTGAATTTCTTCTGTATATAATTATTATTAGAATAATTCGTTAATCAATGTTCTCTTGTATATTTTTTTCTGATATAAAAGCCTTTCGTAAAGTTTTTATTTTCACCTGTACAATAAATTTAATTGATCATTCGAGATTTGAATCGAAATAATTTATTATAAATCTGTTTTTAATTGTTTTACTTATTCAAATAAAAACCAACGTATCAAAAGAATAAGAAAACAAGAAGTTTTATATAATCATATATTATCTTCTTCTTTGAGAACATGTCACAAATAAGTTGAGCATTAATTAATAAGATGAAATGTTTTCATACTTTGTTTAAATGTGTATTGAGTTATTGTAAATTTGAAGGATCAAAAGAAAGAATGATAGAAATATATAAAATTGTGACACTCAAGCAAGAGTGCTGTGCAACGTTACCTAAAACATTCAGCGAAGCAGTTAGTGATTGTGTCCTCGAGGTGGACAAGGGAAACATACATTTTCTAATTTCGTTTTTGGGGAGAGCTACATAGCAAAAGCAGATGTTCAGAAACCTTTCTGGAGACTTGCTATATGAGTCATGTACGCTTGTTTTTGATCTACTGGGTAGATACACGTAAACCATTAGATTATAAGAAGCAGGGTGTGGCAATTCCATATTGGGGTCTTGGTTGATCTTGGTTATGATCTGCGGTAAAACTAACAGGCTGGCAACCATAGAATTCCGATTAATGGATTAAACAATGACGATTGTCTTGATGCGCATCAGCAAAAGCTGATGTGAATGACTACATGATATACTTTTGAAAAAAGTTTGTAAAGAGACGTAGAGTATCAACGAGATAGAATATAAAATAACATGCAAGTAGTGAGCAAGTCAGCGTGCGTTAGGTATGAAACGCATTATATTTATATAGTTGCATGTTGCACGTGATTGAGTAATGGTCGGGTTCGATTTCGTGCTTTGATATTAGTCCAGTGGCGGTCAATGCATTTGAGTATTTAAGTTAAATTCATTTACATAATGTCGGTGATATAACTTGACTTGTTAAAAAAAGTTTCCGCTATAAAAATAAAACAGTTCTCTTGAAGTGCTAATGACCTTTTTGCACCTGCTTTACTGTCTGTGGCAAAGAAGGTTGATGGAAGCATAATCAAACGATGTGCATTGTGTTGATTAACCACCATATGCATATATGAGGAAATAATGAATTCAGTACTAGCCGTTTGTGAAAGACCACAAAGTAATATCTTAATAATATATATGGCAATACCAAATATTGACAATACTGAAGATAAGCTTATTAAATTTGGCTAGCATGATTGTCAAATCATGCGTAAATATGAATGATAAAAAATCGCAAAAAGAGAGGGAGCAAATTAGCGTGATATTGCGCAACATATGTATTACATTCAGATAGTAACTGAATGATCTATAATCAGGTGAGATTGTACCACATTAAATCGCCTGAGGAACCGGAATATCATTTTTCAGCTATATTAGAAAATCAATAGAAGATGTTATGAGATCATAAGTAGTACATTAGGATTTAAGCTGATTTATGCATTTTAGATAATCAGTGTTGTAACTCACAAAATTGTGGCTGTTGCAATACTAAAAGAAGCAAAGGAAAGTGATACCAAAGAAACACTACAGAGAGCCGGAATGTGTTTAATGAAAAAATGAAATCAATTTTGAAATAAATTTTTTAATCGAAGCGAAACGAAAATTGATATTGCGTGTTATAGATTATGTAGAGGTTATTTGGAAATCGGCGTATTAGAGTCGCGTCAATCAATGTATTGAGTGCGGCTTAAGATTGTAAAACTAGACAGAAATAATGGTAATTAACAACGGTTCACAAGAAATGTTTAGCTAGATATAATTTTCTTGGTAAATTAAAACAGGAGAAGTGTATGAGTATGGGATACATTAAACTATTTTGTTAAGATTTTTTACTATTGCAATTATTGTAGAGGCTTGCTCGACCTAGTATACATGGCCTGCGTGGGACATGCGATCTAACATTAATAAAGGAATTTTTTAGTTGTTATTTTATACATACGTATGATATGAAGCCAAAGGCTTCAGTTAATCTCTACTCAAAACGTTAACTATATGAAGATAAACATTTCACTTAAAACAAACGTGGAATCAAAATTGTGCCTTCCTATTTGTTTGCGCAATCTATAAGCGGTACGTCAAACAAAACAAGTACCTACAAAAAATATGTGATTCAATATCTGACTTAGAAATAAAAGTTAGATGCAATAACCAATCTAATTATCCCTTGTTTCTAAAATTCTGCTATGCCAAGGGACTGCTCGCAATTTCTACATAATTATTAGTTAAAGCATTTTCTATAATTGTCAGACAAATTAGAGTGTGGTATATAAATAATGTGGATATTTTAATGCTTATCCTGTGAGTGGTCTGTCAGGGGGCAAACGTGGTTATTGGTAAAGAAGCTTTAAATTTTAGACATACGATTCATTTGTTCTCTAAAGTGGATAAATATTTGCTAATGCCTTGTTATTACCATCCGTGAAATATGTGATTCTTAAATTATATAATATATATAGGCATATCCAACTCTATAAAACGCTATGCTCAAGACTACATAGAAATTTTGCAGCCAACATTTCAATGTGAAGTAATATAATTGAATGTCTATTTTAACAGCCTTAGTAATTATCACATTTCTTAGTGATTTCTTAATTTGAAAAGTTGTTCTCAAACAACGATTAAGAATTTCCAGTTGATTCTCACGAAGTTGTATTTTAGATAGATTTTCCACTCGCTTAGTTACAGTAGGATCAGCCTTAACTGTCTAAAGACGCTAAAATTCACTACCTTTCATTGCTGCCTGATTCTTATCTTTTTATCTCTGTGTTTCTTGAGCAATCAGTAAAATCCTCTGCACATTTAATGCCATCCGCGTACACAAGAGAAATTGACATGGATCTTATTTTAGTATTCTCTTTAATTAGTTCAAATTTGTGTTTTCTGATTAATGCATCAACGTATTTATTATGTTCAAATTCAGTTCATGGTTAAGAGATCTACCTTTAAATTAAATTTAAATTTAATTTTTTTTAAATTATGAATTACGCAATTTTTTAAATAGATTTTAATAAAAGGAATATTTCATTAATAATTACTACTTGGTGTGTTGATATATGTTATTCAGCTTCTCTGACTTGGAATCGTATTCCGTAAATAAACATGCTTTAAACGAAATATGTTACGCTTCAAAGAAAAGATTAATTACCTGGAACTTGTTGTACAAAGCAAGATTTTACACATATTGCCTTCATTTTTACTCCTGATATTTCAGTTACCTGATTCCGTAGCCTATTTGAACGGAAAGTACATCTCACAAACAATTTGACAATCATTACATTAAGTGGTAAAATTAGGTTAGTGTTTCATTTATACTTTCTGGAAGATCTACTAAGCATAGCTCTAGTTTCATTCGATGGGCGGGTATCATGCATATGTGGGTATATGTGTCTTCACATGTACATCCATCGAAAAGAAATTACAGTGATCTAATAATACCTACTGACGATTTAATTGATAAGCGTACGCCTGTGTGTATAAGCTTTCGTTTTTATGGATAACTTTTCAATTACAGCACATGTAATATCATCCAAGTAAAATTAAATTGATCTAATGACATCTGACTTAATGATTGTTAAATTGCTTGCGAGATGTACTTTGAAAAATACTACCAAAATCGATAATCGAAATAGACGGAATAAAATTAAAGATAGTGGATGCAAAAACGCTGTTGGATACAACCAGGGCCATGTATTTAACAGTATCATCAATTTTACGTTATCTCGTTACTGAAGTATAAGCTGGAGGTGTGTCCATAAAATTATACAGCCATATAAAATGTTGATCACACGATATGTTCTACGGTATGTTCATAATTGGGTCGTTATAAAACTCTAGATTATTGTGGGCGGTTCTGCACAATTCTCAAAGTTTCCTGGTGAATGTCATTTTAGTGTGGTCACAGGTTTGCATATAAAAAAGTGACCCATGGTAGATATGGCATTGTCCAGATCTTTGTGCCTTCCTCTCCATGCAGTTTCCGACGTTTTTTTATCACAGGCTCTGAACACTCTGAAAAGCTGAGTGAAAAATAAAATGTGTTAAATGGGACCATGATATTGAATTTGAGACTCTACATTACTATTACAATACTGACATATGATTCTTTATGATCTTTATAAAGGCTAGATAAAGAAACGCGAGATTTTGTAACTGTTTACTATTTTCTCGTTTGGTTCAAATATTCATTATATGCTGCTAGAAGTTCACAATTAACTAATTATTTAATTTTTGCACCTTCAATATTAATTTTAATGAAGCATTTGCAATTTAGCATTATTTAATGAAATTTTGTTAATAAGCATTCATGTCAATTCTATAAATTACTTTAAAATAATTCAGTATATCAATGAAAAGTAACATTTAAAATCAGATATGCACCATTTCTATCTGTTCTCTAACTGGAACGCAATTATTCCTTTGAGCAAAATGAATTATATTTACTCAATTATAAAATGCTTGTAACAATGGTGTACGAATCTGTTTATAATACTTATGTGAAATTTTCTCGAAAATTACCAGAGCTTTACTTGGAAATCATGCAATCCATGTATGAAAATTATCATACATTCTCTACCGGATCGTTTATAAATCTTTGTTCTACCTTGACTATTTATTTAATAATGTGTCAGTTACTTTCAATCGTTCAAATTGTTTAAGATTTATTTCTTAAATTACTAATATAACAAGCATATGCCCATGAATTATCATACATTCATAATTTTGCTCACTTAGTAACCGTCTTGTTCATATTTCAACACAAATGAATAAGTTTCTAATGTTGACACGCGGACTAGTTAACGTTTAATTCAAACAGCAGTTCAATACATTGTAACACGCGGCTCTGCGTTACAACCCAACAAAGTTCAATTTTGATAAATATAGTTCTCTTTAAGGTCGCATATGCTAATTCTGGTTTTACACAATATTTCTCTTAACTGTAATTTTAGCAAAAATCTCTGTTAGTTTCAAGCAGTTTTAATTGAGGCTTATTGAACTGCAAATTTAATTGTAATTGATAAGGTTTTGTTTAATAATAAAACACACCCACGCGAAATACGCCGGTAGCATACAGTGGATTATTGCATGATAACGCTCAAAACCTGAATTTATATTTTGTGTGCTCTTCATTGATTATCAGTGAATCTAAACTATTCTCCTAAGACATTCTGGATTTATATTTTGTGTGCTTTTCATTGATTATTAGTAAATCTAAACTATACTCCTAAGACATTCTGGATTTATATTTTGTGTGCTTTTCATTAATTATCAATGAATCTAATCTATGGTCCTAAAACATTCTGGATATATATATTTTAAATACTTTCTCCTTTACACAAAGTGTCAATTTTGCCGAGACGTTCTGGATTTATATTTTGTGTTTATTGCGACTTCTTTCATACGATTTTCATCTTTGCTTTGCAACATTGTGTTCAATAAAAGAATGACACAGACTTTGTCTTCTCACATCACCCTTCGGAAAAAGGTCAGGAACTAAACATGAACACCGATCTTACCAACAGCTACCAGGTAGATGTATTAATGGTATAGCAGCACTAAATATACATCTAGCCCGCAGAACCTCTTACATTAACTACAAAACCTCCTACAATATAATACACTTTACACAAGTTTTTGATCGATACGAATTTGCTTTAAAAGTTAATAATTGATCCAAATTGAATTTAGTACTTTTTCATGATGCATATTGTTCAGTATAACTAACATAAACGCTGAGGAGTAGCAATATGAAATTTGTGGCTCAGATGAAGAATTCATTAAAACAATTAAGAATATTTACTTTTCCTCGCAAACCATCCGAATTGATAACTGCAAAGCTATATGCTGATTTCCATTTGCTTGTCTGTCTTTTGCCAGAATCTTACATTCTATTGCGTATCTTGACAAAATGACTGCAACGTTCACGAGTCCAACATATAAAAACCTGTCCAATTCATAAAAAAATTATCTTATACCCGATAAATAATTGCTATATAATAGTGAAAATTAAATTATGCTATTGATCCAGTATGTCCCCGACATGCCTATTAAACACTAAATTTTTGCCATGATTTAGAGGTAAATGTATCTGCTGAATAGTATTAGAAATTTATATGATCAAGAAAAATTATCCGAAGCAGGAAGTGATAATATTAAATTAATTAGAAAGTAATATTCTTTATTAGTTTATTATTATGCGATTAATTATTCAAATTAATAATTCGGATAAATTATAAATTATAGATTAATAACTATTCATTTACAAATTTTAAAAGGTGAGCATAATGATTGAATAAATATTATGAATTAATTATATTTATTTATAGTTACCAAATAAATAATATATATTTATAAACGTGAGATAGCGTAGAAAATCATGTTATTTGTATTTTCTGTAAGTTTAAAGTATTATTCATAAATGGACTAATATTAATTTAGTATAGTAGTCTGTGAGAAGACTTGACATTAGGAATTATATATCAAGATCTATTAAAACGGTGAATGTATTGCATATACTACGGTCATTCATATAAAAACTGAAATGATAAAATAAAGAGATAGCGGGATTCTGTAAGCATAATAGTCTGCATTTTGAAGAGTATATTTATTTTAGCTAAGGTGGAACAAATTTTTACCCACTGCCAAAATTTTAGAACATTAGTGTTTATATACTATCAACAGTTTGAGACAATAAACTACGTAGTTGTGGTAATGTAGAGCAGGTTTTTAGGCCGAAGGAGATTGAGTGACCAGCCTTGTGGTTAGACAAATTTTGTGATTCAGTACACTGACAGTTTTATGGTCGTTGATCGACCGGTCACAAGTGGCTTATTTAAATCGTGTGATTAATCACATATCAACCCATATATATATATATATATATATATATATATATATATATATATATAAACCATGAAATATACAACTACAATGATTACATACTGCATCGGCTATCGCGCAGTATAAAAAGGGTCGCCTTATCTGCTGAGCTGCACAGGATCGATAAGCGAAATCGGGCTACTGCAGACAACTTTATCACCGATTCTGCATCCTTTTTTTCATGTGATCCTACCGATTGCAGCAGAGAAGAAAGTAAGGACGCTTTTTATTCCGAATTAAGCTCCTTAAAAAGTAAAGCGCGAAGTTCAGATATAGTTCTGGTTATGGGGTACATGAATGCTCAAGTTAGGTGCTTAAGTAACAGAACTTCATTTTGGTTGAAGATACACTATATCTGTGCTGATCATAGACTATATTTAAGTAGTAAAACTTCAGACGTAGTGTTAGACGTTGTGTTGCATATGTCCAGCACCCCACAAAGGTGGACTCAAATAGATCATGTAGCAATTGGTTATAGATGGCGGTTGCATCCAGGATTGTCGTTCTTTTGGAACACATGTCGACTCGGACCATGCACTTTCCCATTGTAGATTTGCACTAAATTTTCCAGGAAAATAATTAAGAATAAACCCCAAATTGATGTGGGCAAACTCGAACAACCGTCCTTCCGACAAAATTATTAAAATATTCTAAAGGCTAATCTAACTAGTCTGGATGGCGAAAATACGAATATACTTTGGTTCAAGATAAGTTCTACTATGCACAATGCAGGTACTACTGTATGCGGCATTGCAAGCCCCCGCAGACATGATCATCAGAAGAATCCTATTTATTTAAGATTGATCCCCAATGACAAGGCAATTTTATCAAACATCGGACCTACAGCAGCAATATCCATTAGCTTTGGTTTTTATATGTTGGAAAACGTTAAAGCGGAGTAATTAAGGATATTCGCCTGGGTCGCCGGTATTTTAGAGTTACTTTTATATGCAATTATATGACAGCCAACGTCAGATTAAGGATCAAGCAGGATTGGCCGAATGGTGAGAATGAATAATAAAATGATATCACTAAGAATATATTTCCCGAAAAAAAGAACAGTTATGAAAACAATGACTTGCTATTAGGAAAATATAAAGTGAAAATGTTAATTTATAATTTAATAATTAAAATGTTGTAACACGCGGCTCCGCGTTACAACCCAACGATTTTCAATTTTGACAAATATAGTGCTTTTAAGGTCAAATAATCTAACTCTGTTTTTACACAAAATTTCTCTTAACTGTGATTTTAGAAACAATCTCTTTTAGTTTCAGGCAGTTTTAATTGAGATTTCTTGAACTGCAATTTTATTTGTAATTAATAGGGTTTTGTTTATTAAATATACACACCCGCGCGCATTACGCAGGGAACATGCGGTGGATCATAGTGACATAGTGGAATTACTCCTGTTCTTTGGATTATTCGCAGTTTATACAAGTGATTTACTGTTCGCATCTAATTCTACGTATCAGAATTTCAGAGTACAATGGATTATAATAATTAAATAAGTTAAAACCATAGCAAACAGTGGATTTATTATTTGTGAAGTTTTTTCAGTGAAGTTTTAACACGATTTTAGTCTATTCATCATCAGTAACAACTTTTACCAGTGACTATATTTATATCATAATATTGTAGGGGTATTTTGCGGAGTTGTCTTTCTAAATCGTGATTTTTTACCCCTACTACATATCAATGGTGGCCATTATTACTACCCGTGCACCCAATCAGTCTCTGATCCCTTTCGGATGGTTGATATGAGAAGACTGAAGAAAGGTTTCATAGATATATTCCACACAATGCAGCATATATAAATATAATTCACTGTTAATCCGAATTGAATGAGTTGGTTGGCAATAATACAGATTTTAATGCACAAGTATGTTTTAAATACCGTTCACAATTAAACTAAATTGTCCGTCTTCTAGACGGCAAAAATAAAAGTGATTTATGTCTATAAAGTGAAATGTTTAGCACAAATGTCTGGAATGTAATGAGTAGTCAAACGATTGAAGATACATGATAATATGAGCCTAGTAAAATTATTTATGTTTATAAAGAAAATTGTTTTGTGTAATCCGTTTAAAGACTTTTATGACAAAAACTCAAAGAATACATGATGATGTTAATGGAGTTAACATTGAAAGTTATCACTAAAATTGAACATTGGAAAACGTTTAAAGATTTAAATAAAAAAACAACTCACAAATGTTTAATTCCTGGCTTTCTATAGTAAACAATCAATCATTTTCATAGTAACGAATAATCCAATAGTCCACCGCGTGATCCTCTCGGATCGCGCGCGGTTCTGTCTATTTTATAAAAACACTATTAATTACAAATAAAATTGCAGTTCAAGAAATATCGATAAAAACTGCTTGAGACTAAAAGAGATTCTTCCGAAAATCACAGCTAAGAGAAATATTGTTTAAGGACAGAGTTAGAATATTTGACCTTAAAGAGCACAGCCTTTGTAAAAATTGACCTTCGTTGGGTTGTAACACGGAGCCGCGTGTTACATACACCCCCCCGACAGTGAAAATTAGTACACAATGAAGGGGGCTAACCTTACAGGAAGTGTTATTGCTCTGCCGTACCGTGTAAGGACTGATTTTGGCTCTGTCAACACTGATTCTGTTTCTTCTATATCTCGCGGCGGCGTGACGGCTTCAGTTGGCTCGGTTGTTGATGGGATGTCGGGCGTCAATTCGTTGTCAGCAAGACTATCTGGGGGTGGCGTTCTCGTTTCTTCACCGCCTGATAGGTCTACATCGCGAAACAGCGGGTCATCTGGATCAACGTCGGCTGGGGATAGTCTGTGCTTGGAGACCGCTTCAGCTTTGCCATTAATCTCCAGAATGATGTAATTCTGACGTCGATCTAATACACGATAAGGACCGCGCTTCGGTTGGGCTAAAATCCTGTTATCCATATCGTTGTTGATGAAGAACCATTTGCAGCTATCAAAATCTTTGCGTTTATAGATTGGGCCATGTTGCTGACGTGTAGGACAGATCAGCCGATTCTGAGCGTTATATTGTAGAAAACTGCGAAGTGGAAACAGAAATGCCAGATCGTTCATCGTTATTGCAGTTTCAGAGCGTGATCGGACAAATTCGCCAGGCAGCCGTAGACATTTGCCAAATACCATTTCAGTGGAACTACATTTGATCAGCTCACGAGGTCTTGTACGCATTCATAGGAGAACATTCGGTAAAGCCGCAAGCCAATTTTCTTCTGGGCTTGCCTTGAGTGCCGCTTTCAGTTCTCGGTGTGGCCTTTCGACTAAACCATTTGCTCTCGGATTGCGCGCCGCGGTCACGGAGTTTTTGACACCATAGTATTTCAGTAGGGCTGCGATCTCTTCGCCGAGGAATTGTGCGCCACGGTCGGTTGTCACTTCAGCTGCAGCACCAAACCAAGCGAATCAATTGAGATGTAAAGCTTAACTGGCAGTTTCTTGTTTCATGTCTGGCAGTGGTATGGCCTCATACCATCGAGTGGTAAGATCCCGTATTGAGAGTAGATATCGCATATTGTTCACGGCAGGTAAAGTTACCAGATCAACGTGTATGTGCGTGAACCGGACTTTGGGTACTTGAATGACTTGTGGCGCCATTTTGGTGTGTCTCGTCACTTTAATTTCTGATATTCTAGACATTGTTTTGACCATTTCTTGACATTTCGCCGCATGCCAGGCCAAAAATACGTTCTGGATAGAATTTCCACTGATGCTTTGCCAGATGGGTGGCTCATTGAATGGTAGACTTCGAAGATCTTGTGACGGAGTTTTTCAGGTATAAACGGCCGAGGGCCTACGCCAGTTATTTCACACTGCAGCTGAGTTCCATCATAATCAAATGCTTTGAGGCGATTGACATCAAATGTCCAAAGTGATGGATCATCTTGCTGAGCTGCTTACAATTCCTGAGTACTTATAGGTGAAGGACACCATATTGAGGCACAGAGGTCTGCAGGACGGCTTAGGGAGTCTGCGACCACATTTTCTGATCCTTTGACATGAGTGACTTCATATTCATACTCGTGTATTCGTGTAAGTTGTGAGTTGACCCGTCATGAATATAAATACTCTTTCTTTATTCTGAGCATCGGAAGTAGAGGAATATGGTCTGTGTAGATCTTGAACTTTCGGACATCCATATAGGTGTAGAAGTGTAGGATTGACCGGTAAAATGCGAGTAACTCTTTCTCTAATGTATCATATCGCGTCTCGCGAGGTTGCAGTTTTTGTGAATAGAAAGCGATAGGTTGGTGCATGCCATTGATGAACTGTTAAAACACTGCGCCTATGGCAACGTCGGATGCGTCAGTTATCAATTCAAAAGATTGAGACCAATCAGGGGAATGTAGCATGGTCGCTTTGCTTAAGGCCCTTTTGGCATCCTCGTAAGCCGGCATGTCGTCCACTTTGAGCTTAATCGGTTGTGATTTCTTGACAAAACGGCTTTCTGGCACGAGATATTTGTGAAGAGTTGCCAGAATCTTGGCAAAGCAGGGTACAAATCGAGAATAGTAGTTCATCTTGCCTAAGAATCGTCGTAATGCTCGAACGGTGGTTAAAGGCTGTAGATCTTCAATAGCACGAACCTTAGCAGATACAGGTGTCATGCCTTCTTCGGAAATTTGATGACAGAGGAATTAAATTGATTTCTGTGCAAAGACGCATTTGCTGCCATGAAGTCGGAGGCCATAGTCTGCTAAACGTGTGAGCAGGATCTCAATATGTTGTATATGTTCGGACATTGAGTTGGAGAATACCAGGATGTCGTCTAGAAATGGAATTACAAATGGTTGACCATCTAGTATAACGTCCATAACGCGTTGGAATGTTTGCGAGGCTTTCTTGAGACCGAAAGGCATATAGAGATATTCGTGCAAACCACCTCTGGTAAATCTGAGTGCAATATATGATACTGAGCCTTTTTCCATCGGTACTTGATAGTAGGCTTTCACTAGGTCAAGTTTTGAATACACAGCATGACCGATAGCAGATCTGAGTAGGTCAGCTGGATTTGGCAGGATGTACGAATCAGACTGTGTGCAAGAATTGAGAATACGACAATCTCCGCACACCCTGAATATTGCTGGTTCACTCTTTGGTACTACTACCACGGGCGACGCAAAAGGTGAGCTGGATCGTGTACAGATGCCTTGTTGACGTAGCATGGCGAATTCTTGCTCGGCAGCCTTATGTTTGTGTGGTGCCAATGGACGTGCTCGTGGAGGATGAGGAAGTGGTTTCGACAAGATGATACGATGGGCTGTGATGGCACGCTTCCTCTTGAGATCGGGCATGACGTTTCAGAACATCGTCCAGTTGCGGTACATGAGGAACTGGAGGAATTAGCTGTATAGATGAGACTGCTTCGGCGCGAGTCGTATGTTTTAGCGCTGATGTAAGCAACTGATTGTCTGCAGTGCGTATCTCTCGTGTTCTTGGACGAATGGTTAGGTCGAAGTGTTCGAGAAAGTCACGTCCAATGATGTTTCTTGTCGTGTTGGTGATGATGAACTAATATTTGAAACATCTTTTTGATTTGGAGAACGAGATTGTGTGTACTCGTACCCCAAACGTCGCTATGTTGGAGCCATTGGCGCATGTCAGACTGCTGGTGTCGACTGGGTGGGTGGGTTCGAAATAATTGTGGCGTAGTAAGCTTACATATGATCCAGTGTCTATGAGAAATAATTCGCCAGAGGTTGCGTCACGGATGAGAAAGGATTTTGATAGTGGCAACTGACGATGAGAATGGTTGCTGCCATTTGTGTGTTTGAAGCATGACTTGACTGGAGCCGTCGCTGTAAATACAATAGTTTGATTGCGCTCTATCGCGAAAGCAACGTACTTCGAACCATCAGACGTGGAGCGGCCAACGATCTTGGGGTGCTCAGTCTCTACTTCCGCAGAGGAGGCTGACCCCAGCAGTTTTCCGAACCTTCCATAGGCGGATCCTCCTGAATTGTTGAGGGTGACCGCGCCCACTTGAACGTCGCGTCTGTGTGCAGCTGTTTCTGAGGCAATAACGTGTGGAGTGGCCATAGCTGCGGTGATTCGGACAACACTCCACTGGTAACTGTGGAAATGTGGCCTTGTCTCTCGACGTCGTCCTCCTGGCGCTATTCCAGGATGGTGGTCGACGCTGGTCACGCCTGCTCTGGTCTTGTCTATTATGGACGGCATCGACTGAGGCCAAATTCGGCCTGACGGTGAGGTTCTCAAGCAGGCTGATGAGGCGTCCATTCGTGACATTTGTTCCTGCTGATGATGCGGTGGATTGTGATTCGACAGTCTTGAGGTGATGTGGCCTTTCTCTGGGGCAGGTGAGCTGTAGTGGTGTTTCTTCCACCACTTGTCTAGACGTGCCGGCAGAACGTCGTCTTGTACTTCGAGGGATTCGCGCAGGAACGTGGCCATCTCTTGTAGTGCCGGCGGGAGCTTCTGTATGTAAAGTCGCATTACGATTTCCTTGGGCAAGTTGAATTCCAAGGCTTTCTGCTCTATCGTCCTAAATAGCTTAGAAGGCGTTCGGCTACCTAGGGACATCTGGCTCATTAATTGTGTAAGCCTGTCTTCTCGATCTGGTGTCACACGCTGCTTGACAGCGCGTTTCAGGCTCTGCCATGGCAGCGCATATGTGCCCTCAGTGTATTGATGCATGATATCTTTGAGTCCGCGTCTGAAAGACATTGGGATTGACTCCCAAGCCCTCAAAAATATTAGGCCCTCGTCTGTTATATTGGACACCTTTGCCATTAAAGTAACATCGTCGACCCACTCGTCAAGGTAGTCTGGATCGAATTAACATATTTTATATTGTGTCCATGTGTCGGTGCGGCCTGTTGCTGGGCTCACCACCGGGCTTCCTGCATTTCCTGAACTGGACGTCATCTTATGTCTGTGAGCGTCGTCTAGAATAGATGGCAGTGTAACATCGTCCTCACCCGTCATCGTGCGGCTGTCTTCGAGCATTGCGGTCTCGAGAGGGCCTTTTCCTGTGATATGTGTCTTAGAATTTACTTTCCTTCGTGGCATTCATCCAAAGTGCTTGAAGTTCTCAAAATCTAGATGCTGATTAATTCTTTGTTGGCTGTGAGTTCGACTTCACCCGGGGCACCATTTATGTAGGGTTCTTTTGCGGGGTAGCTATCTCCTTACATAGAACTGTTAGCTGCTGTTGAGATCCGTGCTTATGATCAATCACCGGCCTTTTCCCGATGGGCAATGTGAGAATGCTAATTAGAATGATCACACATGTATTGTGCACAATGGTGCATGAAAAATTCATAGTTAGTCCAAATTGACCGTGCTCTAGGCGGCAACAAAACGAAATACTGTTAACACAATTGAATGTCTTATACACAAGTCACAGTTAAACAAAATTGTCCGTGCTCTAGACGGCAGCAAAATGAACGCTGTTTACAAAGTTGAATGTCTTACACACAAGCAATTATTCTTTCACAAATGTCTGAATTGAAATGAATACATGTAACTGATTGAAAATACACGATGATATTAATATAGTCACTGTTAAAAGTTGTCACTGTTGATAAATGGATTAAAATCGTGTAAAAATTTCAATGAAAAAAATTCACGAATAATTAGTTCACTGTTTGCTATGGTTTTAACTTATTTAATTATAATAATCCATTGTACTCTGAAATTCGGATAGGTATAGTTAAATGCGAACAGTAAATCACTTGCATAAACTGCGAATAATCCAACTGAGCGAAATAAATCCGCTGTGACACTATAATCCACCGCGTGTTCCTTGCGTATTGCGTGCGGGTGTTTATATTTAATAAACAACTGTAACGACACAGATCAATCGCCGACATATTGCGTAAATTAAATTCAAATTTATTTACGTTGCACCAATGAGAAAAAAGCAAAATTGCCGTTTAACCACGTTTGACCAATAGTGTGCAAGTACATATTGCATGCTATTTAAGCACGGTAATTTACCATGCAAGTCAGTTGGGGCATTTGCATTCTACCTGCTTCACGCGTGTGCGTTTTGTCGGCTGTCAATACCTACGCTGGTGATTTGATAGTTTCACCAACAACTAACTACATCCGTGACTCATCTTGTTGCGGGATACCGGAGAGACGAGCCACTTGAGTGCAGGACCTGCAGGACACCATCCACAACGCGATCACAGCTCAACCACGGGAGCGACAACTCAACCAGAGTCCACTAAAGGCTCTAGGACATCTTCAACTCTGAAGACTTCAAGAGAACGCATTACCAGGCCCTCTTAAGGGCCCCTATATCAGTAACTAATCTCTATTCAGAGCACCTTAACCGAGTTTGTAACGTCGTACGGCATTTACTTGAAGCCGGGGCGTTTACAAAATTGGCCACCGCGCCAGGATATTGATTATTGTTCTGATTTTTTTGGTATAAATAAAATTGACTTTTTCATCTATTTGGGATAAATAGATTGACATTTGTGTTTTCTTTACCCTGATCGTGGTTTTCTGGGTATATATTCGTGGATTTGTGGGGTAATTATAATACATTGACATCAAAGGCCAACGGGGCCTCTCTTTACATTTCCTACGTACGAAACGGCACCGTACGTACTCGACAAACTCAATTACGGGTTTTTGGAAGCAATTCAACTGTGGAAGCCTGTTTTTGGGTAAGCGTTTCGTTAAAGTTTATTTATACATTTTCATATTGCTTATAAATTTATGCTTTTAAGATCCCGTAAGATTGTTAAAATGTCAGGTCCAATTTTAGATAATGATGTTCCTGTTTGGGATGGAGATAGTGAGCTATTTTTTATGCGCGTAGACTCCGCTTTCTCCCGTTTCCTGATTATGACAGTCATCAAAAACTGTCGAAGGTTTTTGCTAAACTACCTTTTGAATTGCAGCGACGGATTTATCCTAAGCTTGAGGCCATTAGAAAGCTACCTAATCCCATTTTGGGCCTACAAAACGAGGTAGAATCCTTGCTTGGACCCACGGAAACTGAGCAGATAATAAACAAATATGTGCAGTTAGATATGCCAAATCTTGGCCCCATAGAAATACTGAGGGAATTACGGAAACGTTAGTATAAAATCAACATTTCGGACCATGAGGCTAAGGTTGTTTTATTAACAATCTTCCCCAAACATTAAAACTCTTTGCCAGACAGCTCCCCAACACACTCTCTATAGATGACTTATCTGAGAGATGTGAGTTAGAATATAGGGTTTTGGAACCCAAAGTAAATCCATCATCCTTTTCTTCACCCCCGCAAGATGATAGAATCTCCTCCTTAGAGAGAACAGTGGCGAACATGACCAAAGTTCTAGAAGGATTGGCCATTACCAAATCGGAGATAAATCATGTGAATGCTCGACCAAAATTCGTTTCTAAGTCAAATTATAATGGTAGGCGGCGATCGAGATCTCCGCAATCCTTTAATAAATATGCTCCAAAGAACTGGTGTTATAACCACCAGAAGTTTTTTATGCTTGCCAAGTTTGTCTTTGCCGTTCCGAAGAATTTCCGAATGAGTGTCAATTTCCACAGCTGACGGAGAGGACAACAGACCGCAGGCACAAGGGGGCATCAGTATCGGGAAACGTCTGGCGCAGGAAGTAGAAGACCGTACTTTCTGCACATCAACGGCATCAACGGCGCTACAGGGAAGAAGCCAACTACAATCCGACATCCCTGTCGACTCTTTTCGTCCACGCCGAATTTTTCACATAGAGAACCAAACAGACAATGCCGGTCGCAATCAGCAGCCTACTTGTTTGCATGACCCGGCCAAACAGCCCAACGAACTTCTGCACCTTCTTGATTTCAAAACTGGCGAAGAGTTTATCGTAGACACAGGTGCGACAGTCTCAGTTCTCAAAGGTGATTCAATGGCCGAGATGTCGCTAGGCGTTCTTCTCGCAACAGCTATAGGCGAGCCCATACCAACTTATGGCTGCCAATACCGCACACTCAACATAGGTCTACGACATGAATTTTCCCACAAATTCATCATTGCCAAGGTCTCACATAATATAATAGGCCTTGATTTCCTTCTAAAATTTCGGCTCATTGTTGATCTTGCCAATCAAAAGATCATCGACCCTTCCACCGGACTTGAACAAAGCTTTTGGACACTTGCCTCCGAGCGTTTGGAGTTACAGGTCATTCAGCCACCCCAGTGCATTATTCAGCAGAGATATCAGCAGCTCTTCGAAAATACAAATCGCTTTTCGATCTTAACAAGTCAGAGCTACGAGTCTCAAACACGATGCATCATATCGTCACAGAAAGACAACCTATTGCACTCAAGAAGCGACCACTGGCTCCTGCTAAGCTGAAAGCTGCCCAAGAAGAATTCTCAAGGCTTTTGGAAGAGGGAATCATCAGACCGTCAAAAAGTTCATGGGCGTCACCATTGCACTTAGTCTCAAAATCAAACGGATCGTACAGAGCCTGTGGAGTCCACCGTAAGCTAAATTCAGTGACAAAATCTGATGCATATCCTATTCCGAATATCAACACTTTACTTGAAAAATTCAACGGCAGCAATTTCTTCTCAGTGATTGACCTCAGACAAGCGTACCATCACATACCGGTAGCATCAGAGGATATTGAGAAAACTGCAGTCATCACTTCATTTGGCCTTTTTGAATATCTTTACATGCCTTTTGGACTCAAGTGTGCTACTCAGACATTTCAAAGATTCATAGACAACATACTTCGCGACGACTCTGCTTATTGTATGTCATATCTCGATGGCATTATGGCATTCAGTCCAGATCTAGAATCTCACGCGAATCATCTACGAAATGTCCTCTCATGCTTATCCAACCACGGACTCAAGATCAACTGTGACAAGACGCAGATAGCAACTTCATCCGTCGACTTCTTAGGGCATCGTATCACGGCCCAAGATATTCAACCGTTGCCGTCAAAGACGAATTCAATCAAGAATATCAAGTCACCAAGGACTTTAAGCGATTTGCAGAAAATCCTGGGAGTACTAAACTATTATCGCAAGTTCCTTCCAGGACTTTCAAAACAACTTTATCCTTTGTGCAGGCACCTGCGGAACCGAAAAGGACTTAGCAAGAATTCCATCATTGCTTGGTCATCCGAAGACGAGGAATTACTTTGACTTGCCATCAACTCGTTAGCAAATGCCACAATGCTAACGCATCCAGATTTCGAAAAGCCATTTCCACTCACGACAGATGCTTCTGAATTCGCTATTGGAGCCACTTTGGAACAAGAGATCGACGGAGTTCCGAAGCCTATCAGTTTCTACTCGCGTACTCTCCAACCAGTAGAAACGAGGTACAACACTTTCGGCCGAGAACTTTTCGCCATCCACGACGCAGTGCGCCATTTTATCAGCAACATTAGCAGTAGCAGATTTGTTGTTTTCACAGATCATGCACTACTAGTTAGCGCACTTCGAAACGCAACTTCATCTATCGCCAAGTACCATGCCAGAGTGTAAAGACAGCTTTCTCGTCTAAGCGAATGGCAATTTGACGTCTTTCACGTCAAGGGAAAACAGAACTTCATTGCAGATGCCCTGTCCAGGCCAGACGTCTCTCTCCAACCACCTTCGCCGTCACCATTCACTGTCAACTCCGTGGCACTCAGTGAACCTGCACTAACGCCAACTCTCCTGCGAACTGAACAACGTGGTGACATTCACATTTAAAGATCAATAGCCCGTCACCCATCCAAGTTCATATGCCGTCTGTGGGAAGGCTTACCAATTGTTTACTTCAAGGGTACGCAGCCCAACAACCCAGTTCTGCCGACCAGCCTTCAGAGAAAGGTTTTTGATTCAATTCACTCAATTTCTCACCCAGGAAGCCAAGGGACTGTCCGACTTCTTACAGATCGTTTCTGGGGTCACAGACTTAGGCAGAATGTTAAACGATGGGTCTCAGAGTGTGCAATTTGTCATAAAAACAAGATCACACGACACACTCGTTCTAAGTTGCAACATTTTCGGTCTACTTCTCGCCTAGTCATCGGCCACATCGACATAGTTCATCTGACAAAGGTTCAAGGTTTCAGCTACCTTCTAACTATGATCGATAGATTTACACGGTGGCCTGCGGTATTACCTCTTGGCACTTGTTTTTCATCCGATCGTTTCAAAACCACCTTGCTGTACATGGGATGCATCTTACGCCAGACGACTGCCTACCATCCCCAAGCTAATGGCATGGTAGAGAGAATGCATAGGGAACTCAAAGCTGCTTTAGCATCCTCGTCCATTAATGGAAACTGGGTCGATGCACTACCTTTAGTTCTGCTGGCCATGCGTTCCCGTACTCGTGAATCCATTAAAACGTCTGCGTCACAACTCTTGTATGGCATGGATCTACGCCTGCCTAGTCAGCTCCTACGTCTACTACCGGCACAAGATGACCCACAAGACGAAGCTACCCGCCTTCGACTTCATTTCGGTAACATGTCTGAACTGCAGCCGAGACACACGCCTCGTCCAGTCTTCGTTCACCCACAGCTCCACAGCTGCAAGAGACTACTCGTTCGCAACAATAATGCTGTTGCACCACTACAACCAAAGTATCGCGGTCCTTACCCGATTTTACTCAGACAGCCAAAATACTTCATCATTATGCAAGGCGCTACACCGACATCAGTAAGTATAGACAGGTTGAAACCGTTTATCGAACCACCTGATCCTGAGAGCGTTCAACCTTCTACACACGTCTCAGGCTCCGTCTGCCCACAATCTCAATAACCTGCTTTGTATAACGCGTAATTAATTTTTTTAAACATTAACATTAACTATAAAAATTTTTTTAACCTTTCGTTATTTTTAGTATTTGTCTCACGTGGCATAACCAGCTGTTCTTAGCTAACAATTGTGTAACATTTTTGAACAGTCGTTTGGGATTATGCCTTCTCTGAGGCAATGTTCGTGTACATATTTTTATGCAGTTACCTTTGATTTTAATGTATATATTTTCACATTATGTATTTCTCACACATGACATTACACTGCCTATTTTGGTATGACCAGCTACTTAGAGCTAACGCTTTCGTGTAGTAACACTAAGTAGTGATCAGCTTCATATCATGGTACAGGCCACTTTCAATGCATATCTCAACTTTATCTATTTCACAAAGACCACTTTACAAATGTCATGACTACAACGTCGAGCACTCTAGCTCCTTTGGTCGTATACAAACACATTGACAACGATCCAACCTGCTTAGTTTTTAACTTAAACCTGGCAAATTCAGAGGCGATTTACCTCGAAATCTTCACGCTGCGGCTCCAAAATTTACACTGCTCTATTTTGCCTCACGTGCTATGACCGTCCACTAGAGCTAACAATTTGTGTAGCAATTCCTAGTGGTAACCTTGCATCATATCATTGTTGAAGCAACCAACAAGCATATTTAAGCCCAGCACTTATGGTTCATCTTATTTTTTCTTAACTTGGTTCGAACTCTGTCATGCATTTCTTATCTAGCCTCGCAGAGAGGAATATTTTTTTTTCTTTTTTTTCAGAGAGGAAAGTGTTGTAACGACACAAATCAATCGCCGACATTTTGCGTAAATTAAATTCAAATTTATTTACGTTGCACCAATGAGAAAAAAGCGAAATTGCCGTTTAACCACCTTTGACCAATAGTGTGCAAGTACATATTGCATGCTATTTAAGCACGGTAATTTACCATGCAAGTCAGTTGTGGCATTTGCATTCTACCTGCTTCACGCGTGTGCGTTCTGTCGGCTGTCAATACCTACGCTGGTGATTTGATAGTTTCATCAACAACTAACTACATCCGTGACTCATCTTGTTGCGGGATACCGGAGAGACGAGCCAATTGAGTGCAGGACCTGCAGGACACTATCCACAACGCGATTACAGCTCAACCACGGGAGCGACAACTCAACTAGAGTCCACCCAAGGCTCTAGGACATCTTCAACTTTGAAGACTTCAAGAGAACGCATTACCAGGCCCTCTTAAGGGCCCCCATATCAGTAACTAATCTCTATTCAGAGCACCTTAACCGAGTTTGTAACGTCGTACGGCATTTACTCGACGCCGGGGCGTTTACACAACCCTATTATTTACAAATAAAATTGCAGTTCAAGAAATCTCACTTAAAACTGCTTGAAACTAACAGAGATCGTTTCTAAAATCACAGTTAAGTGAAATATTGTGTAAGAACAGAGTTAGATTATTTGACCTTAAAGAGCACCATATTTGTCAAAATCGAACATCGTTTGGTTGTAACGCGTAGCCGCGTGTTACACCAGAACGTTCCCAATGTTTACTATTCAAAAGACAAAATAATAGCAAGTGTATATTGTGAAAATCGAGTATATATAAACGTAAATTGGAGAAAAGAAACAAATGCAGCTTACTGAGGAAAGTCAGGCCAGTCAAGTACAGATTACCAAAACTGAAATTACGAACATTTCCAATGTATATATACTGTGAGGTATTTAAACGAAGAATGTTATAGAAAATAAACGAATAATTTCTTTTTATATAATATTCGTTTCAATAAGCCAAGTGGTTCAAATTTATCAATAAATGTCACTTTAATTTTGTCGAAGGAAATATCTTCCTCTACACTATTATGCTAGCCAATCAGAATTGTTGTCATATAAAATTGTAAAACGTTTTCTTTTAAATCGGAAAACAATTTTTAATTCCTATTTTAATTTTATTTTCAAAGAAAGACTCATACATATTGAAATGATGATTTATGAATTATTAAACATTGTCAAATTGGCGGAAATTCTGCAGAAACTGTTATTAATGAATAGAGATGGCGCAACCCGATACGCGTATGATTCGAAATTTTATGAGGATATTTATTTAAAAATAGATAGTAACAGAAATTTTCCATTGACCAATGGAGACAAAAATAAATTTAAAATCAAATTTAATTTATATTTAGTGAAAATTGTCTATCACAACGAATAAATAAAGACAGAGCTTATTGTTTTTCATATACGTACAGAAGTTCTCAATCCTAAGCCACGTATTGTGTTATCTTGCTAAACCAAGTATCATTGACATTTTGACAATATTAAGCAATCTGCATTTCATTTAGGCTGAAGGCACTGTATTCATCGTTTACTACATAATTGTTGAGCTTACATTCTTATTTAGAGAAACTTTAATGCGACTCTAGGTATGCTGTAGCCAGTAACTTATTGTATATATATATATATATATATATATATATAGAGAGAGAGTATATATATATATATATATATATATATATCAACAATGTACGATTACCAAAAGCATTACAAAAATGTTGTCCTATGAGGCCAATTTAAATAATGGTCACCTGGTATATTGCTTAATGGTTAGTTCGTGTATACTCTGAACCATTGCACAAACTACTGTACTACAGTTAAATATTTTACCGGTGAAGAACTATTATATATGTAGAGGTTGTTTTGTGAATCTAGTAATGTTAGTTCGTTTGGATCAGAGTGATAAACCAGCAGTATGAATGGAGTATAATTCATAGTATGGAGTGACTATTAGTGAGCCGGTACACAAAATATATAGTGGTTAAAGGGCAAAATACGGGCTCCTACTGATGAGTCGCCAGTAAGCACGAAACGAATGTGCATGAGATTATGCTTTCCGTTCATGCTGCCTTTGGTTTATCCTTCTGGTCAAAACTGAACTAATTTGTTACTAGGTTCGCAAAACCTAATACATACTTACTTGGTAATTATTTGGTTGTCGATTCGGTTGAGTTTGTAAACAAAATTCAAGATATAAATGTTAAATTAATTGTATTGCCTATATATTTATTAGTAGTAAAAGCTACAAACAGTTAATTTTTGTGACAGCATAGTAATTGTGCAGCAAAAATTTCCAAACAAGTACAATGTATGCGAGACTACTACATGTGAGAGCCGCATTTCTAATTTTGCTATCCATATATATATATATATATATATATATATATATATACAATGTGGTTTGAGCCTTATTAGTCAGTTTGTAGTTGTAATCTGATGATGATCATGGAAAGTCGAAACGCGTTAGTGTGCGCGACTACCAGTAGTTTTGCTATGTTGTCCGATTACAATTTAAATACGACAGGGTTGATGATTAATTCATGCTTGCAAACTTGATGTAAAGAATTTTTGTCATCACCCACGTAATCAATTATTATTTAAAATTATGGTATCTTTTAATGTTACGTCTTGTTTAACAAATGTTCCAAATGATGAAACCATTGAAATTACAGTCAAAGCGGTAGAACACGACATATTACCATCGTCGTTGCAAGGTCACAAACTTCGCAAGCTTATCTTATTATGCGCGAATGGCGTACGGAATCGTTTTAATTGAGGCATCTATAAACAGACTGATGATATGGCAACAGGTAACTCCTTATCTCCAGTGCTGGTTGAAATTTTTTTAGAGCATCTAGAGAAAACATCCTTAAGGAGTGACATAAGGAAATGTGCTCAATATATACAGCACGTGAATGATATTTTCCTTGTGCTTAAGTACAGGTCGCAATCACAAACATTGCTTCAAAATTTCAACCAAGAATATAAGAATATCAGTTTCAAGTCAGAGCACGCGAAAGATTATTGTCTGCCTCTCTTAGATGTACTAATAAATAAAGAAACTAATCATAAATTAAATAGAACACTTTACCATACACCAACCTGTTCTGCACAGTATTTGCACTACTGCAGTTTTGTGCCATTTCGATATAAATTATTAGCAGTTCGTGGCTGCTTCTCAAGAGTCGGACAGGTTGGTTAGTCAAGATTCAAATAGCAGGAAATATAATAAAGCAACAAATGATTTGATGGCTAATGGCTATTCTAGACAGTTAATTGTATTAATTTTTAAAAGGGAGAGTAAAGCAAAACTTATTTCTGATCAGACAAGAAAGTCGTCTCCCTCAACATTCCATTCAAGCTGGATGCAGTTTCCGGAATAGCACAAATAAAAAATGAAGCGGCATTAATACACTAATTTAATGCAGCTAAACTACGAGTTTTATTTAAGGTCACGCACTAGCTGTTGCAAGCAATTAAAGAGAAGCAGCCGTTAATGTCGACAACAAATATTATTTACCAATATATGTGTGCAAGTTGTCGATAAACTTACGTAGGCCGACCGACCAGACGTTTAATTTATCGATTGAGATAACATTGCCACTTAAACGCTTGTTTGAAATCAAATGGTGAATACACGTCTGCAATTGCGCAACAAAAGGAAGTTAGCCAAATACGTAACTTTATGGAAAAAAAAATTGGAGCCGGATTAATGCAAGCAGAAGGAGCATGTTCAAGCATAAAGCTTGAATCTGATATAATGCACGCAATTGATTGGTTGTTTCCCTTATTTCACACTCTCTCCGTGTTTACATTTTTCTATTTTTTGCCTTTCAATTAATATATAAAGCGATGTTCATTAGTCGATACTTGAGATAAAAATGCGAAAGAAGCGTTTCTTGTATCTGACAAAATTTCTTTTTATTTTTGCTCATAGAAGGGGTCCGCTGAGTTTTATTAAGTCTCGCATTCCAAAAGAATATATATATATATATATTTAATCTATTCAAAATCATAATATGTATAATGCAAGAACGGTACCTTTAAAATAAGTGTTATTTAGGAGATGTTCGTTATATTTACGCTCAGTTAACATTCTTTACTATAACATTACATTATTTAACATACGATTATTAATCAAATTTATTTAATCTTCTATTTAGATTCATCTTAACTAAACGTTAAGGTTTGCCATATATAATTAGGATTATACCATTTGAACCTTTTAAAGATCATTTATGTAAATTCTATAATCGACTGAGCGTTATTTAATATTTTGGAGAATGTACAACATGCTTGTCAAGTTAATCAACAGATTTGTGTTTTCTCGACCTGATATTGCTTTACGTCTGATTATATTAACAATTCTAGAACTCAAAAGGAAAACAAAATCCAGTTCAAATTTATTATTACCATCCATATTGGGAAAATAATTCTCATCGTCTTTGATGAAAATAATTATTTTAGAATAGGATCTGAAATATATAGCTAAAATAACCTAAAGTGACCTTAAATTATAAACAGTCATTAAAAGCTTAAAATATGCGTTTCCTAAGAATATATATGGTAAAAGAAAAGCATTCCGCGAAAAAGGCTGCTACTGACTGAATTGAAATAAATTTGAGAGATTCGACGACACATGGATAAACAGATAGGATACATTTGCTAACAGGTTGGCCAAAATAAACAATGCAGGAGATATCAAATTAATCGAAATTAGTCTTGACTTATAAAAAAATCCTGATGAAATCAGATGGAGGAATTAAACAGATTTCGTAAGAATTATAAAGGCTTTCATATCGCTAACAATTGCGAATCTTATGACGCCAGTTTTGCACTTGCATGACTACCAGGATAATCGCCAAAACAAGAGAAAACAAGTTGACAATTTGCCCTGGATTTCTCATCCTTTTCGATGCTAACTATCTATGTATTCTGCATCCTCACATTTGAAGCTTTAATCCATCTAGACAAAATCATATTTATTACAAACATGTTTATTAAATCTGTACGAGTGGTAAATATCTGTCTCATTGATTTAAATTGTATGACTAGACGAATGCAAAAAGATTGAAACAGTTAAATGAGATCACAATATTTCAAATAAAAAATTGAGATTCTTCCCGTCGTATCGAAATGTTTAATGTAAAATATAAAAGAGAAAAACGAACTCTCAACTAAAATAATAATAGGTAATTATTTTAATATAAACAACCAAAAACCGAAAGCTTTATTATTTCAAACGAAGAAAATTCTAGAACAAATATTATATTTCATGTCAAAATAAACTTTGCTTAAATAAATAGCAGAAATTCAAATTGTCCAAATATAAAAATGAAATAATTTTACTATTGAGAGTTTTTCATTACAAAATATGGTTTCGGTTGAAAAGTTGTACATGAATACTTGTTAAGAATGGAATTATGTGGAGTACTTACACGATTATAATTATTCAGACTACTTTCAATGCTGTATTATTAATAGCATATTGTCCCGTATTATGGAGCAAAACATACAATTGACAGTAAATTTGCACGACTATAAATTTTTAATACTGTTGAACTTTGACAAAGCATGATAGTCTGTATAACAATATAAAGAATTTTAATCTGATAAAAAACTAACAAACAAAAAGATGCGAGATTATTTTTCATATTTTTTAACACACGTGAGCTCAATTTCAATAAGTTTTTAAAAAATCGCAAATATATTTTTTCCTGTAGTCGCACCAATTATAACACAAACATTGTGATTAATATTGTTATTGTACACGCGGTAAGAATTGACTACAAATCACCGTGGAAAAATTGACAGAATTGTTGGAGGTATTGTGGTTGTTGTAAGAGGTTTTGCGGGGTAGCTGTTTATTTAGCGATGCTATACCATACCTAAATTTTCCCGGTAGCTGATGTCGAGGGGCGTGCTTATGATCTGTCTCAGACTCTTTTCCAATGGGTAATGTGAGAAGGCTAAGTCGAATCATTATATGTATATTATACACAATGTTGCAAAGTAAATTAATATTCACTGTTAGTCCAAAATGACCGTGCTCTAGACGACAACAAAATGATATATTGTCAACACAAGTTACTATCTAGGCATAAAAGCAAAGTCACAATAAACACAATAAATAAATCAAGAATGTCTTAGCAGAACAGATGGTTTTTTGTATGAGTGATTTAAAAACATAAAATATGAATCCAGAATATCCTAGCAGAACAGTTAATAGTCAGGTTCAAAGGGATAAAATACACAAAATATATAAATACAGAATGTCTTAGCAGAATAGTTAGTAATTATGTATAAAAAGTTAAACACACAAAATATATAAATCCAGAATGTCTCGGCAGAGTAGTTAGTAATTATGTATAAAGGGTTAAACACACAAAATATGTAAATCCAGAATGTCTTGGCAGAATAGTTGGTAATTATGTATAAAGGGTTAAACACACAAAATATGTAAATCCAGAATGTCTTGGCAGAATAGTTGGTAATTATGTATAAAGGGTTAAACACACAAAATATATAAATCCTGGCTTTGAGCGTTAAATCAAATAAATCCACTGCAAGTTACCGGCGTATTCCGTACGGATGTCTATTATTATTAAACAAAACCAAATTAATTACAAATAAAATTGCACTTCAAGAAATCTCAATTTAAACTGCTTGAAACTAACAGAGATTAGTTCTAAAATCACAGTTAGGAGTATAATTGTCTAAAACCATAATTCGTAAATGTGACCCTAAGGAAAACCGGATCTGATGAAATTGATATACATTGGGTTGTAACGCGATGCCGCGCGTTACAGTAGAACCAAAATAGCGATTGGTATTGGTGTTATACAGGAAGCAAATAATCTGTTATTAACTATTTTCTGTTACTTGTTGTTGAAAATTGTAGCAGCCAAAATAACGCAGGCGTTAAAAATTTGTTGCGAATTAATCCAATTTTTAAATACTTTCATGATTCCTTAGTTGATGATGTTATCAAAATCTGTTTAAGATAGGAAATTACAAATATCTGAACGACTCTTAATTGTATAACTTCTACAGAGAGGAACATTGAAAAGAAAGTTGACTTTGCGTTGATAATAAGGTATATAATATCGAAAGAAATACAACTACATATGATTAATACTCAAATAATGCCCGCCATAGAATCCGATTAAAAACGAATTTTCTAATGTGTTTAATGCTGCAAAAAAAGTATTTGTGATAACTATTATTTCTTTAAATTCTGTAAGCTATTAATTTAGGTCAAATTGGCTTTTCAATCTTTAATGTTTAGAAGATTAATTTGTGGTATAAAATTACTTCACGTAATACGGGGAACAGGCGTGCATTTGAACCCATTTATGTAGATTCCTGATAAATGCACAAGTTCGGATTTATTTACAATTACTATACCTATTGTCGGCAAGCTCGTATATAAGCTCTTTTTATTTTTCAAAATTTATCTGTTATATAATCAATTACCAAATATAATACGTAAAAAAAATAAATTAAGATCTCACTTAAATTATAAAGTGCAAAATTAAAACACAGTATAATTGTTTTTAGCTCTCATATGACAATTTATTTTCTTGGATTAACAGGTTTTGGACTTAAATTGATAACGTAGTTTAATGCAAACTTTTTCTGTCTTTAATTATCCCAATAACTCGTTATGTTAAATACTGTTTGTTGTGGTGTTTTTTTTCAAATTTTAGATATATCGTGGAAATAATATCGTACCTCATAATATCTAACAGATTTATTAATTTATATTTGATCAAAGTGATCTAGAATACAATAATAATAATAATAATAATAATAATAATAATAATAATAATAATAATAATAATAATAATAAATGTATTTGGCAACAAAGGCCAACAGGCCCAAAAGTTGAAATGATGAGGCACAAATCAAAATTAGGATATGTAGAGTTGAATTTAATTGTGATTAGAAAAGTATATAAACATAGGGGGAGGAGGGAGTTGAGAAAGAGAAGTCCTTTCATCAACTTTGTAATAGATCGTTCTGATGGAATGGAGATTCCATTGGACTAGGAAGGATCAACGAGATAGAAGAGTCTGCATGCCAGTGTCGCGTGCCGGGATCATTGACTTCAGTTGAGCGAGGTTGCGGCTGATGGAAAGCGTGGAGGAACCAGCGTCCGATGAATGCTAGATGATCCAGTAGGCTTTTTGAGTTTCTTATTGTTTGCTGAAACAAAAAGAAAAGATTTATTAGAGAAAACTGCGGCACAGTAATCAATATTTCGATGCGGTAGAATTAAAATGAGAATAGAAACGGTATCGGTGAGTTCTTATTTGAATTTGAGAATCAGAGGCAAATAGTTGAAAGAAGAGGCTATCCTGAAGAGACTTCGCGCTCCGAAACTGCATAATAGCCTAGGGATAAAAATAAGTCTTATGGGTTAAGGAGGAACCAGTTTTGCTTCCAATCAGACGTCTCGCATAGGAATTTGTTAAAGAAGTGATTATGAGCCGCCTATTTAAATTCGTGGTAGGATAGGAGCTTTATTTCCGCGGGAAGAACGTTGAATATACTTGTGACTTTGGAGAAGAGAGATTGTATTGAATATAATGGGAATGTGGTTGGATTGGATTGATAAGTTGCTATGGTGTGTTGTTCGATAGGCTAGTGATAGGCTAGTTGGCCAACGAACTTCTGCATCTTTTTGAGTTCAGAACTGGCGAAGAATTCATCGTAGACGCATGTGCAGCAGTCTCAGTTCTCAAGGGTGATTCAATGGCCGAGATGTCACTAAGCGTTCTTTTCGCAACAGCTACAGGCGAACCCATACGTACTTATGGCTGACGGTATCGCACACTCAATATAGGTTTACGACGTGAATTTACTCACAACTTCATCGTCGTCAAGGTCTCAAACAATTTAATAGGCCTTGATTTCCTTTGAAATTTCGGCTCATTGTTGATTTTGCCAATCAAAAGATCATCGACCCCTCCACCGGACTTAAGCAAAGTTTATGAACACTTGCCTCCGAGCGTTTGGAGTTACAGATCATTCAGCCAACCCGAGTGCATCATTCAGCAGAGATATCAGAAGCTCTTCCGGAACACAAGTCGCTTTTCGATCTCAGCAAGTCAGAGCTACGAGTCTCCAACACGATGCACCATATCGTTACAGAAGGACTACCTATTGCACTCAAGAAGCGACCACTTGTCCCTGCTAAACTGAAAGCTGCCCAAGAGGAATTTTCAAGGCTATTAGAAGAGGGAATCATCAAACCATCAAAAAGTTCATGGGCGTCACCACTGCATTTAGTCTCCAAATCAATCAGATCGTACGGAGCCTGTGGAGATTACCGCAAGTTAAATTCAGTGACAAAATCTGATGCATATCCTATTCCAAATATTAACACCTTAATTGAAAAACTCAACGACAGCAATTTCTTCTCAGTGATTGAACTCAGACAAGCCTACTACCACATCCAGGTAGCACCAGAAGATATTGAAAAGACAGCGGTCATTACTACATTTGGCCTTTTCGAATAGCTTTACATGCCTTTTGGACTTAAGTGTGCTACACAGAAATTTCAAAGATTCATGAACAACATACTTTGCGGTGACGCCGCTTACTGTATGTCATATCTCGTTGACAATAGTATTCAGTCAAGACTTAGAATCTCATGCCAAGCATCTACAAAATGTCCTCTCACGCTTATCCAACCACGGACTGAAGATCAACTGTGACAAGACGCAGATTGAAACTACATTCGTAGACTTCTTAGAGCATCGTATCACCTCAAAAGGTATTCAACCTTTGCTGTCAAAGGCGAATTCAATCATGATTATCAAATAACCGAAGACACCATTTTATCAGCATCATTGGCAGCAGTATATTTGTTACAGTTAAATACTGTTTGTTGCGAAGAACTAATATATATGCAAGTATGTATTAGGTTTTGCGAACCTAGTAACAAATTAGTTCAGATGTGACCAGAAGGATAAATCAAAGGCAGCATGAACGGAAAGTATAATCTCATGCACATTCGTTTCGTGCTTACTGGCGACTCATCAGTAGGAGCCGGTATTACGCCTTTTAACCACTATATATTTGGTAGAAGAATGTGGAATAATAGGACGGTACAATCTCCTAGACGAATGTGTAAACCTGTAATAGTGAAGCTAACATAATCTAAAGTCAACGACAATACGACTTCAATGCTAACTCACACTATATAATATATATACCGAGTCTGTAAAGGATACTAACACTATGGCCATTGTGTTAGTAACTGATACCTTTTTTGAAATCGATGAGTACCGGATATTAACACTATGGTTTCCGAGTCGGTACATGATACCAACCTGATGGATATAAATTTATGCTAAAGTTCACCCAAATTGAGAATTACAACAATTTCCGAACACCTGTTACTCCAGTTAAACCATACACTCTGGCCTTCATCGATATCAGTTATCACATTTCGCGGTAAGCTTGATATAATTCAATTCAATATATTACAGTTAAATACTTTTTGTTGCGAAGAACTAACCGTCCTATTGTTCCACATTCTTCTACCAAATATATAGTGGTTAAAAGGCGTAGTACCGGCTCCTACTGATGAATCGCTAGTAAGCACGAAACGAATGTGCATGAGATTATACTTTCCGTTTATGCTGCCTTTGGTTTATCCTTCTGGTCACAACTGAACTAATTTGTTACTAGGTTCGCAAAACCTAATACATACTTGCATATATATTAGCTCTTCACAACAAAGAGTATTTAGTATCCGGTACTCATCGATTTCAAAAAAAAGGTATCAGTTACTAACACAATAGCTATAGTGTTAGTATCCTTTACAGACTCGTTATATATATTATATGGTGTGAGTTAGCATTGAAGTCGCATTGTCGTTGACTTTAGATGATGTTAGCTTCACTATTATAGGTTTACACATTCGTCTAGGAGATTGTACCGTCCTATTATTCCACATTCTTCTACCAAATATAGTGATTAAAGGGCGTAATACCGGCTCCTACCGATGAGTCGCCAGTAAGCACGAAACGAATGTGCATGAGATTATACTTTCCGTTCATGCTGCCTTTGGTTTATCCTTCTGGTCACAACTGAACTAATTTGTTACAAGTTTCGCAAAACCTAATACATATTGCAGTAGATTTGTTGTTTTGACAGATCATGCACCTTTAGTTAGTGCACTTTGGAACGCGACTTCAACTATCGCCAAGTGCCCTGCCAGAGTGAAAGGACAGCTTTCACGTCCAAGCGAATGACAATTTGACATCTTTCCGGTCAAGGGCGAACAAAACATCATTGCAGATGCCCTTTCTAGGCCAGACGTCTCGCTATAACCACCTTCGCCGTCGCCATTCTCTGTCAACTCCGTGACACTCAGTAAACCTGTACTAACGCCATCCCTCCTGCGAACGGAAAATCGCGGTAACATTCACATTCAAAGATCAATAGCCCGTCACCCAACCAAATTCATATTCCGTCTCTGGGAAGGCTTACCTATTGTTTACTTCACGGGTACGCAGTCCAACAAGCCAGTTCTGCCGACCAGCATTTGAAGAAAAGTCTGCGACTCAATTCACACAATTTCTCACCCAGAAAGCAATGCGTCTGTGCGACTTCTTACAGATCGTTTCTTGAAGCACAGGCTCAGGAAGAACACTAAACGATGGGTCTCCGAATGTGCCATTTGCCAGAAAAACAAGATCACACGACACACTCGTTCTAAGTTGTAACATTTCCGAACTACTTCTTGCCTAGCCAACGTCCATATCAACATCGTTCATCTGACAAAGGTTGAAAGTTTCAGCTACTTTCTAAATATGATTGATAGATTTACACGATGGCATGCGGCATTACCTCTTGGCACCATTTCTGCAGACGAAGTAACTACCGGTTATATATCTGCATGGGTATCGCATTATGGTGTTCCCCATGAGGTCATCACTGACAGAGGCACTTGCTTCTCATCGGATCAGTTCAAAAAAACCTTGCGGTTCATGGGATGCACCTTACGCCAGACGACTGCATACCATCCCCAATCTAACGGTATGGTAAAGAGAATGCATAGGGAACTCAAAGCTGCTTTAGCATTTTTGTTCATTAATGGCAACTGGGTCGATGCACTACCTTTAGTCCTGCTTGCCATGTGTTCCCGAACTCGCAAATTCATTAAAACTTTGCATCGCAACTCTTGTATGGCATAGATCTACACCTACCTAGTCAGCTCCCACGTTTACTACCCGCACAAGATGACCCACAAGACGAAGCTACCCGCCTCCGACTTCATTTCGGTAATATGTATGAACAGCAGCCGAGACATACGTCTTGTCCAGTCTTCGTTCACCCGCAGCTCCACAGCTGCAAGAGAGTACTCGTTCGCAACGACACTTCTGTTGCACCGCTACAACCAAAGTATCGCGGCCCTTACCCGATTTTGTTCAGACAACCCAAATATTTAATTATCATGCAAGGCAAGACACCGACATCATTAAGCAAAGACAGGTTGAAACCGTTTATCGAACCGCCGGATCCTGAGAGTATTCAACCTTCTACACACGTCTCAGGCTCCGTCTGCCCACAATCTCAATAGCCTGCTTTGTATAACGCGTAATTGACTTTTTTAACAATAAAATTACGTTATTATACGTATCAAAATTTTTTTAACCTTACGTTATTTTTCGCATTTATCTCATGTGGCATAACCAGCTGTCCTTAGCTAACAATTGTGTAGCACTTTTGAACAGTTCTTTGGTATTATGTCATCTCTGAGGCAATGTTCGTGTACATATTGTTATGTAGATACCTTTGATTTTAATGTATATATTTTTACATTATAGTGTATTTTACACACATGACATCACACTGCCTATTTTGGTATGACCAGCTATTTGGAGCTAACGCTTTCGTGTAGCAACACTAAGTAGTTATCAGCTTCAGATCATGGTACAGGCCACTTTCAATGCATATCTCTACTTCATCAATTGCACAAAGACTACTCTACAAATATCATGACCACAACGTCGAACACATACTCTAGCTCCTTTGGTCGTATACAAACGCATTGATGACGATCCAGCCTGCCCAGGTTTTAACTTAAACCTGGCAACTTCAGAGGCGATTTACCTCGAAATCTTCACGCTGCGGCTCCCAAATCTTACACTGCTCTATTTTGCCTCACGTGGTATGACCGACCACTAGAGCTAACAATTTGTGTAGCAATTCCTATTGGTTATTTGGCATCATATATTATTGAAGCAACCAACAAGCATTATAGCTATAGGCAGAATAATAACCAGCTGCTTAACTTGGTTTGCACTCTGCCATGCATTTCTTATCTAGCCTCGCCGAGAGGAATATCTTTTTTCAGAGAGGAAAGTGACTTAACGACACAAAAAAAATTCGCCGACATATTGTGTAAATTAAATTCAATTCAATTTGCGTGGCACCGATGAGAAACAAGCGAAATTTGCCGTTAGCCAATGGCGTGCGAGCTGCCTAATCAAGGCTATTTAATCTCGGTGAATTTACCATGCAAGTCAGTTGTCGCATTTGCCTTCTGCTGTGCGTTTCGTGTGCGTGCTGTCTGCTATCGTAACCTACGCTGATTTTTGGACTTGCTTCACACACATTGGCAATTTCAGTCACGCCAATCTTGATGCTGTACAACTAGTGAGAGGAGCAACATCTACAGTTGATCCCTTCAGTGAGCCAGTTACCGCAGAAGTTAGTATAGAATAGAATAGAATATCTTTATTTGGATTCAAACCACACATGTTCCATCAAATAATAAAATTGGAAAACGTACAATATAAAAAAAGTTATCACATCACATAAAAATGTGCAATTAGTCTCATGTAGATAAACAAATCTCACTAGTTGTACTGTACAATATATCAATATCAGAAAGTTCGGCTGTAAAGAATAATTGATTCATCATCAAAAATAGGAAAAATTAAGGTATAATTCGAGTGTAACATTATGCAAAAAAAATGAGAACCATGACTAGCAATTGATTGTATGTGTTATTGACTAACATGATGATATAATGCATAACATTTCAATTTTAATAATACAAAACTTGGAAATAAGAATCTCAAGAAATTCTGTTTCCGATAACAATTATCCTTGTCTTTTATTCAACCATGAGAAAGTTTTATCATAATCAGAAAAAAATATCAGCAGGATTGTAGACTTTTTCTAGTTCAGTAGATAAAAATTTAAAAGACATTTTAGATGGAGGCGTTTCTCTAAGCCATTTTGGCAATTGATTGTAAATTTTGTAAATTTTCGAAAAAAAGAATAACTTGCTCGCAACATTCCCCACCAAAAGA
>JAQBSW010007763.1:0-38569 GCA_029291075.1 Eudiplozoon nipponicum | reverse complement strand
GATCCTCACCAATTTTACAAATCAAACTAATAGGGAAATGGGATCTGTATTTACTTCAAGCTTGCCAATTTGATTTGAACTATTGTTATGCCCAACAAGGTATTTGCATCCAGTCTTTAATTTGACTCCAAATATTTTGACTTTCGGTTTCAGCGGTTTCAACGGAAAGCACATCCCACAAACAATTCGACAATCAATGTCATTTCTGCATTATACAATGCTCAGTTTATACTGGAATATATATATATATATATATATATATATATATATATATATATATATATATATATATATATATATATATATATATACATACATCATATACGGTTTGCACTACTGCGTAAATTTAATACATGCATGTATCGGAGATTGAATATTTAAATTGGTTGCGAACAATGAGAATGGGTCAGCTTGATTGGAACTTGGATAATGGATGATAATTAGATAGTCTAATGTTTTTCTGTTATCATCATCATGTCCAGCCATACAAAAGTCAAAAGTGACTAATGTTTCACTTCCATATAACCCTAAGGAGTGAAAAAAGTATATAAGTGAATATAGAAAAATTATTAGTGAGATTTACGAGAGAGAGAGAGTGAGAGAGAGAGGCAGAGACAAGGAATATCTATCTACTATTAGTAAGTTTATCAGGATAGCTCACAACACCATTGTGGCCAAATTAGCATTTGGACAAGGCAACATCAGCAATAAAGTTTCCTTGCGAATTTTACTGTACGTCATAAACAAATCAAAACTCACAGCTAACTTTGCCCTACTAAGAAAAGAAAGTTACGAAGATAATTCTACTAGACATCTGCAACAAGATCGCCACTGAGCTCGATTCGATGCCATATCGCTACGGATTTGTAACCAAGAACTATGATGCGCACGTAGACCTTAACGCAACCAGAAGTATTTGTGTAGAGAGCTTGTATAATATTAACAAATTTTGTGGGCACCGCTTTTCGACAAAATATGGAATAAAACATTGCGATCCACCGAATCAAATGCACCCTTGAAGTCTAGAAAGACGGCTATTGTGGAACGATGATATAAATGTCGCTGTTCAAGAACTTGCCTTAAAGTAAACATATTATCTATACAACCTAATCCTGCGTGTAATCCGGCCTGTTATTTTCTTGTATGTGATTCACGTGAAGCGCTAAGTCGACATAGGGTGATCGAAGCAAATAGCCTAGATACGACCGGAGTCAAACTTATACCTGATGGTTATTGCACGATTTACTATTGCCTTTTTTGAAAATGGGAATGACGGTCGACTCATTCCAATCAAGTGGTAAAGTAAACGTTTTCTGTTTTTTTGTTCACCCTTTTAAATTAAACAACAATTGATTGCGCGGGCGGTTGTAACAATTCTTTAAATCAATTTTGCGAGCTTGAACTAAACACCAACCCCATTGTATTTAACCAGTCGTCGAACAACATAACTACCACCAGTCGAATGCACTGACTATTATTGCTCAATTGTATTGTTTATTTATGTGTGTTTAGCGAAAGGTACATACAGCTAATGTTCGTGACTGCATATAAATTGTGCAGTCGACATTTCCAGTCACGTACAATGTATGCAAGACTACTAGAGGTGAGAGCCGCATATCTAATTTATATCTAATATATATGCATTGCAGTTTGATCCTCGCTAGTCAGTTTGCCGTCGTACTCTGCTAATGATCATGGAAGGTCGAAACGCGGCAGTGCGTATGACTGGCGGTAGTTTTGCTATGTTGTTCGACAACTGGTTAAATACAATGTGATTGGTGTTTACTTCAACCTTTTAAATGACATTTAGGAATTTGTTTGAATAATAATTATTATTTCCATTCATTAAAAGAAGGAAACGCAACATCTACGGAAGAAACATCTGATATCTCTGTCGAAGAGAAAAAGATAAAGACAATGCAACGGTCAAATTCAAATGAAGATGTTCAGCCTCAGGATACGACCACTGCGCCAATTTATACGTCGTGTCGAGATCCTGGCTACACTGGACGTAACCTACAAGGTGACTCCGCCGCAGAAGTCCTTAGGCGGTGCACTCCGCTTGGCTATCTACTTCCGGTGTTTGGCACTCTCGCTACTGACATAGAAGTTGGCAAAGAATCTGCAGAGGTGGCCACTTAAACTTGAATGAACTTGTTAAACTAAAAACAGTGCGCAGAATGTCATTTTCACCTTTACAGTAGAGATTTCATCAAATAACTTCTGCAAAGTCAATCATTTTTTCTTATTTTTTAATAAAAGAAAATCCTGATAACAGTTTGTCTTTCATCTATCCGGTTTGGCTTTGATGTCATTTTTACATTTCCATTAGTTACGCTGTACACACACTGACACAAGCACACTTGGCTGGTTTTCACAACGTATCAAAAAGTGCTGCCTGCTTTGTTCATACGGTTTTACTCGAGAAATAATATTATGCATTTATTAGCATTTTACGTTTTCAGTAGTTTACATTTATTCTGTTTACGTTTTTTATGTACTATTAGCATTTTTTGGCGAAAATGATAATAAATAACAAGTTTAAACGTTGAGTTGGCTCAAAAACAAATAAATGGAATAAAACACTAACTATACGGTATCGCATGAGAAATACTGTAGTTGATGAACCTTGTGATTAAAGTCAGCAGCAAAGAGGAAAAAAATTTAAGCAACACTAAAGTTAGAATATGCCAAAAGTCTGCTGATTTGGTTTCTCAGTAAGGCTTCGTCTTCATTCAGCCATTAATGGTTTAATTTCTATTATAGACGTAGGTCCTCTAATAATATTACTCACGCAATTCAAAACAAAATATGAGTGCGTACATTGACATAAATATGTATATGCGCATTTATATGCTTTTATACATTTAATATTTACATTAGTAGAGTTCATTTTATCGCGCAATGTTTTTGAGTAGAGCTTAGGCCATATATACTAAAAATCAGGCGTTTTGCTGGACTATTCACGGACCAACAAAGACAGCGGGCAGCCCAGTTTGCGTAATGTGGTGAGGTATATGATCAGCTACCAAAATTGAAAGCGTCACCATTTTCCGCTTTCAGATGCTTCTTGAAACCAACGCCTTACAAATTGGCGAACGATGACAGCCACTTGTAGAATTGTCTAGAGCTTCATAATTTTTTCTGGAAATTGATAATTGACTCAAATGAGCATCAAAATTATTGACGATTTCGATGACTAGGGTCCACGCGTCGTCAGATATGAAATGTCAAGATTACTCATATTTAAACGCGAAGTATCAAATTACACATATTATGTTGTCAAGAGTGGTGTGATTTGATTTATAAGTTGTTAATGATTTAAGTGATAAAATATGCTATTTAACTTTAAAAAGCTGAAATTAAACAACTGGGTTAAATCAGGTCAGCATATCTATTTAAATTTCAATATTCTGGAGACAAATAATTGTAAATATATTAGAAAATCCATTTCATGTAAACGAAATCCTTGTACAATTTCACTGAGGCTTTCCAATTTTTCTTGAACGAAAGGACTATTTATGCATTTAATCAGTTTTTAAAATTGTTTCATATTTTATTTTTTTCACATTCCTTTATTTTCTACGTAATACTGTTCCGTTTTCATAAAATTATGACTTAACCTTTACTAGATATAGCGTAAATAGTTTACTCACGAAGGATATTTATCTTTATTTTTTCGATATAATCTTTTGTGTTAAATTATTTGTTTATAGCCCTCAAATTTAGATGAATGTTGATATTTAAAATAAACCTGCAGAGTGATTTGAATTTTTCTTGGAATGACAAAGCATCTTCCATCAGCGTAGCTACTTTGAATGTTAACTTTGTTTTTCTTTTAATATTTATAAAGCTTATTAGCGTTGTTTTCAAGTTTCGACAATTCATTCCAATGGGCAACTTCAGACTTTGTTTAATAGTAACATAAATGCTAACTTAATAAAGAACAGAACTCTGTTTCACAAATGACATGACATTTTGCAGTATTAAGTTATGATTAGATCAAGAATAGGACATGCATGCACACATACATAATAACTTAAATGTGTAATTACACAATACTCAATTACAACGCCCAGACATTCGTCCATATATTCATCCGCCCATATGTACATAGCATAACACCAGAATAATATACCGATGCTTCATTTCCTCTGAACTATAATTATTCATATTTATATGTTGGCCGTAAATGGAGAACATATCGCCAATTTGTATGTGGATCGAGACTTCGTCAGTCGCCTGTGTGTATGGTGATCTAGACCACGTTTGTCCCTCTTTCTTTCGGCGGTTTAGTAGGAGTATCTCTAACTGCGTTGAAGTAAAAGCCCAACCTGATTTAAAGGTGCAAAGACCATCATAGTCAATTACAAAACAGAGCAAGATAAATATGATGTTTTCCTCGTGATCTAATTTTCTTTACAGATAAAACGTAAGAAGAATGACGATTTTACATTTTTATATATAGATTTTAAAGATTGGAGGCTGCGAAGCATAAACGTCTATATGCGGAGAATTTATGATGATATATTTTCACATAAATCTAAAGCACTCAAAATAGATTGATTTGCGGATGTTCAAATCATTTTTTTGCCACTGTGGTCAGTATAATTTCTGACTGAAAAGCAGTTTCAGTACTTTAATATATAAACAGCGTTCGCGATCTTTGATAGAACTGTGCATGTGTCCTATATTCACTCTAAATAATTGAACAAACATTGGTTGCGCGGCCGTTGTAACATTTATTTACATCGAGGTTATTATCCTGATGTAAACAAAACTTCCATTGTATTCTTAAACAAATTTGACTGTGTAATCTAAGCATTGTATAATTCAGAAAAGATAATTCATCCAGTAGACATGTTTTCCTTACCGGAATCTTTTCATGTACTGTCCAGAATTCGCCGCGGACATAGCTCGAACCTAGGCATGTTCTCTTCGGTGTTTGGACTGTAACCAATGAATTGCTCTGCCGCACGTTCCACAAAATTTTCAGCTCTATACAAACTAATGTATTTTTGTTAGCCTTTCGTAAAGGAAATAAAGGTTCAAGTAGCAATAAGTAACAATAATAAGTACAGTCGTCATTCTGCCATTGCCCCATTCGAGTTATAACTTTTTACCGTGCGCCTGTTTTATAATTGCGTAATTAGCTCCTAGGAAGCTGCGGGAATACATTGAAATAACTCTTATTAGTCGCAATGAAACGATATTGAATAAACAGCAATTGATATATTGGGTGATTCAAGCCTTAAATGAAAAAACTGGTATTAAACGTTTACTTTTCAATTTATAATTTATTTAACAGCTCATTTATATTCGGAAAATTTTTTACCGGTTTGAAACTCGTTGCATTGATGCATTACACTAATGTGAATAAGCGTCGTCGAAACGTCTCAACTATGTTAAATGAAACTAACCTTTATATATGCAAATGTGAATAATTTTAAATAACCTGTTTCCATATATTTCCGACAGTTTTGAGATACCATTGCTAACGACATGGCAAAAAATTTGGAAACAATTACGAGCTGATCTGTGAAAAACATCAATTTTGGGGTAAAATGCAATGAAATATAAATTTCGGGCTTTCAGGCTTCTCTAATCTAGAGGATTTTAATTAGAAAAAAATCAGAATTTCTTGGACAAATTTCAATTTGTTTAGTTTGTTTTTTGACTTATCTTGTGAGTTTACACTTTTTAACGGATAATGCTCATGAATGGAAACATATTCGACCGCAATATTTCCAAGGACCTATTGGGTCAGGTAGACATTTATGGACAAATTTCAATTTGTTTAGTTTGTTTTTTGACTTATCTTGTGAGTTTACACTTTTTAACGGATAATGCTCATGAATGGAAACATATTCGACCGCAATATTTCCAAGGACCTATTGGGTCAGGTAGACATTTATGGATAGCTAGTCAAGGAAGATAAACCCTGGAAGCTTTTGGAAGCGTTATTCTTTTACATAGTCGCCTAAACAATCACTATCAAAAAATGGTCTGGCCGTTGGCATACGCAAGGTAATTGACACAAAATTGTGTCATTTGCGTGATATAAAGTTTGAAAATGAGTGTGCTTGTCCTTGTCACGTTGCAAAGGCTTAGCGATTCCAAAATTTATGCTCTTAACGGCGGTATTTTTAAATAAATGGTTGCAATTCCGATGTAAACATTTGCGACCAGGCCCCTTTATGAACTACCCTTCGCCATTGCACAGATTTTCGTAAAATATTTCCCATTAAATTTGAATCGGGTCGTTTTGAGTATTTAATGAGGGGAATTTTTAGATGAACTCTAGGAATTAATTGTTTGTTAAGTTGGCTTGAGAAAGCCAACTTACTGATCTACTATTTAAACTTATTATTATTATTCGTAGGCTACAAAAATCAACACCAACTCCTCCTAGAGTTTTAACTCTACAGATTTCAAACTCAGCCCAGCTTTTCAGACTGATCTCGCCGGGTGTGCAATATCTTTTATAACTGATTGGACTTATGGATTTTATAAAAATTAAGATACAAAATAATAATAACCCCATAGACTTACATTGAAAAGCCTCTGCTCACCTGAACATTCCGTAAACTCCAACTGTCAAAAATTCAAATCTAAACACACTGAAGCCCATTAGACTCAATCAGACTTCCTTTATATGTATATTATATCATATTTACACTGTATCTATCTGTCTATTTCTTGTATTTCTTATAAACCACTTGAATACCTAAGCAAGATCATAGAAACCAGCATGGATACCTCTATCTATCTATCTATATATTTATCCACCATCTGACTATATATATAAGTCAAACTGTATTGCCTTCAAAACATTCAAACTTTATGCTTTTAAAACTATTTTAAACTTCAAACTATTTCAGACTGAAATCTATCAGACTTAAAACTTACTAAAATTATTTAACCTTTTCAAACTTTCTGGTCTGACTTTCTCAAGCCAACTTAAAGTTTGTCTTCACGAACTTTTTATTTAGTTATTATTGGTGTGCACACAGAGGAAGTCGATGATTTTTTCAACAGAGATGTGCGTAAACAAATTTATGACAGAACCGGATAATTTTTATGTTTTCAAATAGTATGTTGTCCTTTTCTACGAAATCAAATGTGCCATAAACACAGGTGCTCGGAATTTAATTTTTACTGAATAAGCCGCCAGTTTGTGCTCGTTTAAACTACACTTTGTACCTTCAAAATTCCATACATTCTGGCAGTGCGTGTGGCATTTGGTTGTGTTTGTTTGAGACAACGTTTAATTCTATCGATGTTTCAGAATCCACAGTCGTTCCTTTGTTTAATTGTTGCACATGCATTTATAATTTCACGCCAAACTAAATCTTCTTTTGTTCGTTATCTATCTTTTTCACTTGGTACATCATCATCAAGAACGTAGCTCATTTGATCAATATAATCATATTTGTTTATGAGAACTAAACCTGAGTATATTTCCGGCTTCATTTGTCGAATTTCGTCGCTGCGTCTTCCTTTAAGGAATTTTATGTGTTTCATCGTCATAAAATTAAATTCTTCGTGTCCTCTAAATTTTTACACGTGACATGCAGTTCAGCTTTTATTATAGAACGGAATTCATCTTGTGAAATTCCTTATGTAACGTCATCATATAGGATCCACATTGTGGAAATTTTTCCAATCTCTGCTGTCTAGTTCTTATATTTTGACAATACATAGACTTTCAGTCCAAACGATACTTTACATATATATATATATATATATATATATATATATATATATATAGACAATACAATTAAACAATAATTGATTGTGCGGCTGGTGGTAACAATTCTTTAAATCAAGTTTGCGAGCTTGAAGTAAACACCAATCCCATTGTATTTAACCAGTCTTCGAGCAACATAGCAAAACTACCGCCAGCCGCAACGCACTGACGCGTTTCGACCTTCCATGATTATTTGTTATATTGTTCGACGACTGGTTAAATACAATATGATTGGTGTTTACTTCAAGCTCGCAAACTTGATTTAAAGAATTGTTACCACCACCGCGCAATTAAATATTTCTTAATTGCATTGTCTATGTATATGTGTGGCGAAAGCTACAAGCATCTACTGTTCGTGACTACATAGTATTTGTGCAGCCGATATTTCCAGTCACGTACAATTTACTAGAGGTGAGAGCCGCATATCTAATTTGCTTTCCATATATATGCAATGCGGTTTGATCCTCGCTAGTCAGTTTGCCGTCGTACACTGATGATGATCATGGAAGGTCGAAACACGTCAGTGCGTTGCGAATGGCGGTAGTTTTGTTATGTTGTTCGAAGACTTCTATATGTTTGTCTGTTTCTCTGTAAATTCGTGAGATATTTTGTCATTAATAAATATTTGTGTAGTTTCTTATTTGCTCCGTCGATGACATCGTAACTAGGTGATTAACAGTATTCTTGCAGTCTATACGATCTTATGGATGAGACAGTCTGATAAGAGATTTCGACGCGGGAATCTGGTGGACCACTTCGTCAGGTAGCAGATTTTTGGCTTCTATTGCATTTTTGGTAATCTTTGAAAATTTGCTTAGTTGTACGTTTTAACGCAGAGTGGCATAGCTTGTGGAAAATTTGTGCAAATTGGTTGTTGTCGATTTAAAAGTAAAGTGTTTTTATTTTACAAGCGTCGCCATATCTGTGGTTAAATGAAAGGTTTGTGATAAACGTCCGGACGTGGCAGTGGTGGTCTTCGGCATTTTGAGTTATGTATAACTTTTAGTTCAACGTTCTTAAAGCAATTTTATTTTGAATTAAGACGTAGATCGTGCAATAAAGCCTTAATTTATTACCAATAACGCACATGCAGCAAGTAAAATAGGAAGTGGTAGACTAGATCTCAATTTGACAGCAATATCTGGTATTTTGTTTAGTAAATTATATAAATAATGAGAGATTAAGTTGGATTGAATACACGCGTAAAAGTGTTTGCTGAGAAACACACACACACATGCGCGCTGAAAACTGTTTATGTTCGCTTCATGTAAGAACATCTGCTGTTTATTTAGCCGCAGATTAGGAATGTTGTAATCAAAACCTAATATGCGTAACTGACTTTTGTATGGTGAGATTGAATTAATTATTATCATCTAATATTCTGGTTATTATTTTGGTATGCCAGGCTAGTTTGAACTTACTTTAAGCGCCTACAACAGGTGTTCTGTTAGAATTACAAGTGTATTTTGCAAAGTTTCTCCAACCTTGTATTTTGTATTCCTTTTGGCAAGTGCGCTCATTTAAGCAGGCTTAACCACATTCTTCATTGATTTGCGTGTTTGCCTAGAGCTTGATGAAGCCTAATGCCAGATTCAATTCTCCCACTTTCTATTTTTTGTTTGATCTTCTTCAATGCGTTTTCAATGTTTCTTATCTTAAAGCCAGTTGTTTACGTAATACTTTTACGGCACGTTTATTTATTTAACAATCAAAACTCAGCGCTTAATTCGTCTAGGGGTATAATTTCCGCCTTAGGTGCGAGAGGTCCCGGACAAGAATCGCGGTTTGGCCCTTTTGCGAAACGTTTTATGTATATTTATGGGCATAAAATTGGGACCTCATATTTGGAGACTATGGAAATCTGAGCAATTATCAATATCCTTGTGTACTCATCGGAAAGTAAACGAAGATGGTGTAAAATTAAAACATTCAGTAAGAATTATTTATTTAAATCAAAGTTACGATATCATTATAACCACCATTCCTATAGTATACATACATTTGTCGGTATAATCTAAGCATTGCATAGTATAGTAAAGGCAATTCATCCTATAGACCGGTTTCGTCCTTATTGGAAACGCTTCACGAAATGTCTAGAATTGGCCGCGTGCAGCGCTCGTAGTACATTGCTCGAACCACTGTCCACCTTGCCGCACATTACACTTAGGTAAGAAACTGGTTGATGCCTGATCGGCCACTCTGCTTTGAAGGAAAATTTATTTAACCTACGCGTTCTCTTTTTGATCAAGTTCAAGGATAATCGGTTTGTTTCCCATCTTAATGCGAGAGTGATCTAACGAGGAATGGTATTGATTTTCACCTTTCTAATGTTGCAGCGGAAGCCTCATTTGATTGGAGAAAATAAACTACCATTTGATTTTTGCCAACTTCCACTTAGGTAACCTAGTTCTTTGAGTCTTACGGGTGTACGCGATGGCTCCCAACCATTTCTAACGTGTAGAATGATTTATTTGAAAATATTTGAAATTTAACCTTTACAAGTATGTTGGCTGTGACTTTCTAAAGTCACCAATGATTCCAACACTAAAATAGGTCAAAACTGCACGTTAAAACGAAGCTCTGGTAAGATGAAACATGACCTAAAATATATATGGAGACAATATTAAGCTCTCCAATCTTGTCCTCAGTCGTTATCTGGTTCCAGTTATCTAAGGTTTTCGGCACCAATATGGCACATAGACGAGATGGCGACATTTCATTGGGCTCAAATCGACTACATTCTGGTATTCTTCAAATCAAGTTTGCGAGCTTGAAGTAAACACCAATCCCATTGTATTTAACCAGTCGTCGAACAACATAACAAAACTACCGCTAGTCGCAACGCACTGACGCGTTTCGGCCTTCCTTTCAGTGCGTTGCGACTGGCGGTAGTTTTGTTATGTTGTTCGACGACTGGTTAAATACAATGGGATTGCTTTAACCTATGCGCCTTAAAACAGTCTTCTAGCCGTTAGAATCCGACTGAAATCCCGTACTATGTTGTCACCATTATTCTATCCGAATATCCGTGCGCATAAAGCGTACACAAATGTGAAAAAACTTCGCTCAAGTTTCTACTTGTTTTATAGCGGATTGCGCACCATATATCATTTAAAACGCCTCGGCGTATTGTTCGATAATAAACCATGAAAACTTTATTTCTATCTCTACTAGAACTAAAGCTCTTTAGCATTCACTATCTGTTTTGCATTGAAGAGTTGATTGCACTCTGGTTTGCAAGATTTAAAAGGAGTTTTCTTCCATCAACGCGGCTGACAATCGACTTTTGGGCTTAATGATTCTAATAAGCTGGAAGCAGCTGGGATCCGAGTTATTATCGTTGATCATTCTATTAGTAATGTGCTGATGCCTGAAGTATCTGAAATACAAATGATCAAACACTTCCAAAATATCCTTAATCCGCCAAAGTTTGTAAACCGTAGGGTAAGCAAAAAGGTGACAATTCGAATTTGCTATGAGATAGATAGATATACTTTCTGATTCTGAGGAAGTGAAAAATACTTGCACTCTGAGGAGGAATGACAGCGCCGGTGGATTTAAACGCCGACCTTTATAATACTTTAAGTTCCGTGAAAAAGTGCTCCAAATGGACGTGCACTTACTTGTTGGTGCAAGTTGGAGAAAACACTTAGTTTCAAAAGAGTAAAAATGCAATGATATCTGTCCACAAAATGCTGACGCGGATACTTCAGCTAACTAACTTAGAACACGTTTTCTGTGTTCTACATTAAAGGTTATTGTACCTTTCGTTGTCACAAAGATTCATAAAAAACAAGAGAAGCATATTGGGATGGCACGAGAGTCGTTTTTAACCATGCGCTGATCCAATTAATAAACTGCGCTGCACTCTTTTGTTGTACTATCGATGTTAGCAACCCATAAACGTTGCTTTTATACAATAACTAGCCGCTTTAGATCATGTTTCGCGAGAGATGTTATGTTAAGTGAAGGCATATTGACCAAATATTGCGGTTGCTCGAAGCCTGCTCTAATGGCTGATTTACTTGTATTTAGCGAAATGATGTAAATTGCCTGCATTGCACGGCTTGCATAATGTGTGAAATTGGTTGCCCAACTTAGCGCCAAATGCCCTCGGGTTCATATTTTGACTGCGAAAATTTTCGCTTTTACTAAGAAATGTGATGTGAGGTCGAAGCCTGTCTAGGAGATGCTTTTTCTATTTTCTGGTATATTTAGCTGAAACCGATATCATATATAATTTTGTTTATGAATTGTGTTATACAGTTATATATATGAGGATATTTCACTGCATACATATTTTTATCTTGCCTTACTATAATTTTATTCTAGTACTTCCTGCATCAAGAATTGTGTCGTTTTTTGTGTTCCATCGCTACGTCCCTGTTGGTGTCACGAATTTAGCGCTCTAGCTTAGAGATTTTCTTCAAAATCAAACAACTTTGATTTTTGAGCGGGTGCCACGCTTTTATCTAGTGACAATTTAGAAGTTATGATGTTAGCTTGAGGAATTTAATAATTAAATGCATGTATAAATTTCAATCTGCTTACAGCAATTTGCACCTTTTATTTAAACAGTTTAATTAATACAGGTTAATAATTATCGTTATGATTGTCCTATGCTCGTCTTGTATATTATTTTTCGCAGCCTGCTGCTTAAACTTCTGGCGCGGCATAAGTAGCTTACTGCCTTTACCTTTAAAAGGGTCGTTTATTATGCAGGTGGTTATAGCGCGAGCCAACGTTATTATGCACTCATTAGAATTTTTAATAATAAGTGTATGTTAAATGAACTGCTTGTAGTATTTCAAAACATTCTCATTAATCTTTGAAAATGTGCAAAATTTATCTTCCCTTGGTCGGCTTTCTTACCACGTATTGGGTGCCCCTGCCAAGATATTTTCAAATGATTTAGCACACCACAGATCGAGGCATATGTTATAATTAGTGGCAATAACAAAGTGCAAGCTAGCAACACAAATGTTGGATTGAGTGTGCGTGTGAAAACTTTAAATTGTTTGTAAGGACTGAATTTTAGACATTTTCATTTTGTACCTTTTTTATCTTTTAATGTAAACTCTCTACTGAACTTCACAAAAGTAATTGTTTGTCTATTTGTCGTATGTTGGTGTGAAAAAAATGCCTTCTATCTACTGAACAATGTTTACTGTGCATACTTTGTTGCCATTTTTGTTAGACAATAGCGCAATTTGGAGAATGATGAAATATTGTTTTAATAAGAACGCAAACTTTTTTGTTAGATTTTTTGCCAACCAAATTAAGTGATAAGTTATTTGTTGATTAGTTTAATAAAAACGACATCGACAACAACAGCTACTAAGAAAGATTCATTATTCTCGATATTGCCTTACATAGGATGTGGTTGATGTTAAGCATGCCAATGAATTTATCTGCATTATAAGTATCGTCGTTGTCTCTCATAAGGCTAAGTTATTCTTGTTTATTATCCAAAGGGACATGGCCTATTCATTACCTTAATTTAAGATCTTATTGCCAATTTTTGTTTATTTTAACAATAAACGCCACGTTATATTTAGAACAAGTCGAGTAATGTACAAAATTGTAATTAAACGTACTTGTGCAGAATTTATTTTGTTTTATTTATTTTTTGTATGGCTAAATTGCGAAGTAAAAACTCATCGAGAAGAACATTTTATATTTTATAAAATAAAAATAAATTGTTGAATGCTTAGACTGATGGAAGCTTTGCAATGTTGTTCGCCGAATGGTTAAATACAGTGGGATTGGTTCTTATAGAAAGCTCGCAAAATTTATTTTAAGAATTGTTACCACCACCCACTCAATCATTGATTGCTTAATTGTATTACGAAAGCTGTTTGTGACTGTGTAGGCATTGTGCAGCCGACATTTCCCGTCGAGTACAATGTATGCGAGACTACTAGAGATGAGAGCTGCGTACCTAGTATTGTTTGATATAGATATTCATTGTGGTTTGATCATCGCTAGTCAATTAACCGTCGTATTCTGATGATGATCATGGAAGGTCGAAACGCGTCAGTACGTGTGATTGACGTTAGTTCTGCTATGGTGCTCGCTGACTGGATTAGTTTATACTTCAAGCTCGCTAATTTGATTTAAAGAATGCTCAGGTGTTTCTTAATTAAATCAGTAAAATGTGAAAATTGTTCTATTTTTCGATGCAATAATCAAATTTCTGTTTAAATCAAATGTCAACCTTCCCCATAAAATAGCCATTTGTTACCGTAAAATTTCGGCCTTAATGAGGAAAATTGCTGCAGTAAGTCAATTTGCTTAGTTAATTATAAAGCTAACGGAACTCTAGCTTTCAATTGAAAAATATGAAAATGCTTTTTTTATAAGTGTATGGTTTTTATTGTAAGAATACGTAATTTACGCATGTATTACTCAGATTCCGCTGCATAATATTCGATAAGGTTTAACAGAAATTGATTGGTGAACAAAATATTTCATAAAAATATTGGTTGTCATCTGCCAATTTTGTTACTATCAATGTTAAATCAGGTAATCAGAACGTGCAGATTTCACATAAACACTCAGTTATCTTAATTTCCCTGTAGTTTGTTGGAACTTGCGTTTAACAATTTACTAAATTCGTGATCACATCTTCTAAGAAAATATTTTAAATGTAAAAGTAAAAAAAAATAATAATTTCTTTTACGACACAGATAAAACATTTTTACAATCTTAGAAATCAATTCCAATGCAAATGTTCGCAATTTATTTGCTCGCTACACTTGACAACTATTGATATTTTCTGAAACGGACTTAAATGCTAAATTGGTGCCGACGCAAGAGGCCTTACTCCGTACATTTCAAGGATCTTGTGCGAGCTGTCACAGTAAATGTTTACAGTCACGGGAGGAATCGAACAGAGCGTCATAATTAGTTTTCATGAGTGGGACAACTGTGGTTCTTTTAGTAAATATCGTTATCAATACGACTCACTAAGGCACTCCGAACACCTGAGTGAAGTTTTCATTCGCAACGGGCCATTTAACATATTATTCACTTTATTAATTCTAGCAAGCCAAACCAAATGTCTACAAATTTTCAAGTATTTATCACTTATTTACATAGTTTAACACACAATTTCGATGCACATTATAATTGTTTTATTTATTAATTCACAATTGAAGTTTGCTATGTAACTGGAATGGTTATTCAAACGATCCATAATTATTAAACAATCACTGACCGCGCGGGTGGTGGTAAAATTTCTTCAAATCAAGTTTTCGAGCTTAAAGTTAACACCAATCCAATTGTATTTAACCAGTATTGCCTATATATATTTGGTGAAAGTTGCAAACAGTTAATGTTCGTGACTGCATAGAAATCGTGCAGACGACAATTTCAGTCGAGTACAATGCATGCGAGACTACTGGGTGAGAGAGCCGCATATCTAATTTGCATTCCATATATATGCAATTAGGTTTGATCCTCGCTATTCAGTTTGCCGTAGTATTCTGATGTTGATCACGGAAGGTCAAAATGCGTCAGTGCCTGCTTCTGTCGGTAGATTTGCTATGTTGTTCGACGAATGGTTAAATACACTGGCATTGGTCTTTACTTCAAGCTCGCAAACTTGATCTAAATAATTGTTGCCACCTCCCACGAAATCATTTAAAAAAATTGTTTTGACTATGTATTTCTGTGGCGGAAGCTGCAAACAGTTAATGTTCGTGACTGCATAGAAATCGTGCGGCGACATTTCCAGTCGAGTACAATGTATGCGATACTACTAGAGGTGAGAGCCGCTTATCTTATTTTGCTTTCCATATATATTCAAAGCGGTTTGATCCTCGATAGTCAGTTTGCCGTCGTACTCTGATGATGATCATGGAAGGTCGAAACGCGTCAGTGCGTTGCAGCTGGCAGTAGTTTTGCTACGTTGTGTGACGACGAGTTAAATACAATTGGATTGATGTTTACTTCAGGCTCGCAAACTTGATTTATAGAATTAAAGTGCTGTTACAAAATATTCTGCTACAAATTTAACTGTTCTAAGATGAAACTGCCACTGCTCACACAATGCGTTGGCTTCACGTTGAATCTGTCGTCTCAGATGGAATTTATTAAAGTAAGACAAGTCAACGCAGATTGAAAAGTTTCGTGATAAGACATTTCATTTGGAGAAAATGTTGGTAATGTCGTTGAGAAAATTTATAATGCTATTAGGATAGTATCTATACGAAGTTGCATTACATACAAAACTGGAAGAATTCTTTGCTACTTTGATGAATTCTACAATTAGAGGTTTCGACGTTAGCAAGTTCTTGGTGAACACGTAGTATTTAGTACTATAAATAAAACTCTGATGTTGTGAAATTGAGATTAATGTAGGGCTTGTAGCCTTGAACGTGTGCGTGTCGTTGTTTTTAAAGGAACGAAGAGAAATAAATAAATCATTATTAATATACGTAGCATGGATTTGGAGTAGTGTTAATAATAATCTCGCGAAATATTACACTAGTAAACTAGACAGAATTCTAATGACAAATTATACGGCCAGATATTCAGTGTCAAAATTGAGACAACTACAAGGAAAAAATATTTCTGGCTTTAATTATTTGAGAATGTTGCTATCGTAATTTTATCGGTAGTTACGTCAGTATTAATTTTGCATTTGAGCGAAGTTTCCGGATAAACGATAGCACATTCGCTTTGGCCAAAATATCCATGTCGTAGTTTTGAATATTGATATAAGTATTGGTCTGCTATACTAATCCACATTCTAGTCTGAAACATTGCACCGCAATGTCAAAAAGAATGTTAACTTAGTAATTTTATAAACTGTGTTGGCTAGTTGAGTATGAATTGAGTTAATCGAAAATAGTATACTGCTCCGTAACGTAGTTGCCAAATTAAATGCTCACGGGCAAATTTTTATGCATTCCACTACGAGAGCCCAGGAAAAAGAAAATAATTTTGTCCCTGAAAAAGCCGTTTAATTATTGCGTGATAAGAATCCGTGATTCAATGAGGTACCTGAGCAGAAGCTGTTGTTTTTTAGTTTTCCTAGTCTTATTTTTTATTCTGGTGTCTGGACTGTGACGGAAGCAGTTGTTAGATGTCTTCTAACGCGAAATACGTTGCACATTTTGACGAAAATATGCAAATTATTTTGGAATGCGATATGAGGCCAGCACATTTTTGTAGGTCACAGTCCTTCTAGAAGATAAATTGAGCGGAAGCAACAAAAAATGGGAGTACTGACAGTTGAAAGATCCGATTTATAACTGAACTAATCGCCATTTGTAGATATTTTGTCTCTGAACGACAATCAATATGTAGTGCATGTCTGCTCAAAAATTGCATGGTGTTTATATAGGTGACACGAAGTACCTGATTGGATTATAGTCAAGTTAGATTGCGTTACCTGACATTGGCCCGTTGACAGCCCTTCATAATTATACGTTACATTTTAAGGCTTCGTTAATTTGGTTGTGACCTGCTACAAGTTATTCAGCGTAATAATTTATCCGACTGCCCCGAATATAAAGCAACCACATATATATTCACCAAGCATCTCTAATTCAATATTCTCACACATAGCGTTATGCAATAATCGTAACAGCGTCAGCGAAAACACACGCAGAAAACAGAAAAACTGGAATCGCCAAATTTTAACACGTGGTAAGGAAACATTACCTGCTTGGTTAAAACATGAAACCGTACGTATACCACTAAATATGCACAAATTTTCTATGTACCGCCAACATAATTAAACAGTTTAATATGACTGATTCCAGTTTTGCAACGTTGTGCGAGTAACTAAATAAAAATGGTTTGGTGTTACTCGCATGTACACAAACTTGACTTACGGAATATTTACCACCATCATCGCAATAAATGCTTGTTTAATTGGGCAACTTCTATAACTGCGCTGAAAGCTACAAAAATATTATGTTCTCATATTCGACATTCCCAGTGAAAAACCATGTATGCGAGTTTACCGTGGGCCAGAGCCGCATTTGCTTAAATCTGCTATTGTGAGCATTGCACTGTGTATCTGGGATTATAGACGCCTGACGAGGACTCTGACAATTCCAATGCGAAATGTTGCCAGTCAACGAAGATTAGATCGTACCTCATTTCCATTGGTTATTATGAACGATGTTGAAGCCTTCGTAGGACGAATCAGCACACAGCCTCCACGAAGACGAATTCAATGCGTACTTGGAATTGAATATCAGTCGGTTCTTTACGAAACTGATAGTGCATAGCGACAAACCAGGATCGCAAATCGTGGTAATCATCATGGTGAAGCCCGAATTACGCAACCCTTTAAAAATATAGGCTAACAATTTATCGGATGCTAGACGATGTGGCAACAATCATCGGAAAAATTTCAGAAGTATGCACACAACCTCAATCTAAAGTATTAGAAAAAATAGGATGTATACTACAACTTCAACAAAAATCTGATTTATATAAATCAAGGTTGCAAGCTTGATATAAACATCAATCCAATTATGCATTTTTTCAGAATAAACTAAGTAAGGCATAAAGTAGAAAATGCAATTCCTTTAATGGAGGGTGTCGTCAATATTAGGAACTCTTCAAGTACCGTCTAGAATTTTCTGCAGCATATATATATATATATATATATATATATATATATAATAGGATTATTTGTTATATCATACTCGCAACCTTGATTTAAATAATGCTTATCAGCACCCGCGTAATAAATGATTGATTAATTATATAAAAACGATCAGTTAAGTTGCCTAGACGTTTTATGCTTAAGCTTAATCAAGCTATTTCATCGACAATCTGCATATAAAGATGCTTCTATATATATATTCAATGAGTATATTTTCTTTCGAGATTTTATTAAAAATTAGTAAATAAAGGTACCTTTGACGAGTTTTTCATTCGGAAATATGGCAAAATTGTTCTGGCTAGCGCGGTATCAACCAAATAATTTTAGCACTCATTATATTGATTTAAAACCTATCGTAATTAAAATTCATCCATTTGTGTTCTACATACCTACATAAATGCACAAATAAATACATAAATACCTACATACATAAATACCTACATACATACATACATACATACATGCATACATGCATAAACACATCCAAACATTTATAATTAATTACACACCTAAACGGAGATGAAGATTCCCAGATTAGTGCTCTTGCTAATAAGGCAGAATTAAAAAGGCCTCAGCCCTGAAACCTGATTTCCGCTAGATTTCCCTCAGATTTTCTCCATTCATTGTCTTTTATGAATAGAGAGGTCATATTGTGGTGAACACAAGTGATTTATATTGCAAATTATAATGAACAGGTACGATCTTGCTGACATATCATTTCTAACTTGCATTCGCGTGAGATTTCTTGTTTGCCAGGTGATCGGAATGCGTGAGTTTCTGTCTCAGATATTATCTAAAAAATCAATCTTGGCAATGGTCGTACATCAAATAACGGCAGGATAGTTACGGTTGTCTCGTAAATGTTACCTTTAGTTCACGGCCTCATATGTGGATACTGCTACATGGCTCAGCCTAAGCATACTTTTCTCTAAAGGTCTGTTATATTTTTTAAAATTAGGTTCCATTACGCTGATTTTACAGGGAATATAAGTGTACCCCGGGGTTTGAATAAGATTCTGGAAGACAAATTATTAGAACTATATGCATTGATTAAACTTGTACATCATTCGTGGTATGCTTTTCCTTCCCGTACAGAGATCAAACACCGTTTTCTAACATGAAGTTTGTTGACAAGTGTAAGATAAATGTCACCGCTTCATCTGTTTGATATGGAAGCATTGCTAAAAAACTTACGAAAATTAATCGGTAGAAATAAAATAAACTGAGGGAAAAATAAATAAAATTCGTTTAAGTTTAAATTCTGTTCAAATAAATAAACGTGCTATTGATAGCATGCTTATTGAATTGGAGGTGTGTGCAAGATAGCAAAATGAAAGTGATCCTATATGAAATAAGGTAAATATGATTAAAAATAGGAAATAGCACTTAAAGTAATAGGAATTCATGATAAATGAAAATATCTTTTATCAAATCATAGGAAGCAATGTTTATTAAACCATTTTTGGTCTATCAATTCATAAAAGTTTCGGCTTCTAACATTTGATTTTTTCTAATAATATTGAAATTAGAGCTATGTCTACAACCGTTAAATTCGTGGCTTCGTCTACAGCTTTCATCTCGAACGATTCACTTAACAGTCCCTCATTTTTCTGCGATTAAATAACAAAGTTGGCATAAAATTAACCAAAATAGTTGTTTTGTCCCCCTCCGCGTGGTGTAATCAATGCGAAAAGAGTTTGGTCTGGACCTTACACGTACAACTGCAATCTGCACTAAATTTGATATACTCGTGAACTGATAAGAGTCATTCCTTTCCAATGACTTGAAATTAGACTCTTTTGATTATAAGTTTGCTTCAACAATGTGTGCATGTTTGTTTGCTCTCTTTGAGTTCTAATTTTGGAAAGTCAATAACTATAATCCTACTGAATTATCTTAGTTTATCCACTTGACCGTATCCAGTAATAGTGCAAAATATTTATAATTGCTTATATTATCATTTCAAACAAATTGGATATGAATTCTAAATTTATATATTTTCTAAGTTTGTATAATTGATGTTCTCTTATTTTGTCTGTTATGGTACCGCGTTGTATTTTCCTGGATATTCGGATACTTATTTTCAACGATTTTCGATGGTTGTACTTCATTTTAGCAGAAAGTCCAATTGAACATCCTTTCTGTAGATAGCACTTTCTAGTATTATACCATTCTGGTACAGAGTTGGGCGAATTAGTAATGGCAAAGCACATTGTTTATAAAGAGCTCAATCCAAATCAGGCGGATTTCATGGTGTTTTCAAAGCAAGCAGCAAAAGCCGTTCTTTGCGACATCCTTTATCCTCAGCCAAATAGACAAAAGAAGTTCGTAAATGATTTTAATTTACATCGATAAATTGCTTATGCGTGTGTGCGTGTCTTGGCATGTACGTTTCTCTTATTCTGTTTGTTGTGATATAACCTATGTATTTAATTCAAAATAATCCTAATTGATTTACAAAAATTGACTGCATAAAGCACACGATAATACCATCATGTTGAGTTCTTTCGAAATGAATATGGCCTTTTTGAGGTGAGTTGTGATTTGTAATAAGTTTATGCTTCCATGCTAGATTTATTGCTCCATTCAAAATATTAAAAATGTCATTAATTTGAGGCCATATCGAAATAAATAAGTTTTAAATTTTATTTGCGTATTGTCCACATTGGTATGATAATGTGGACTGAATTATGTATGAATATAATGCTCAGCGCAGTTTTTTAACTTAGAAGAACGTAACTTTGAATAGGCCAGCGTTAATCTGGAAACGATATGTGTTTTGCCATCTTCGTTGGATGTGGCCACCGTATAGAGAAATGCACTAATAACCCCTGAGATACTAAAATTAAAAAAATATTAGATTGAAATGATTAAAAATCAGCTAATCTATGCATTCACAGGTATTCTGTGTTAGAACATAATTGGATCCAATTCATACGGAGGGTTAAATTATCAACAAAGGATCATAAAGTTAAGCAACATGGTTTTGCGGAATGAAACTATTATGGAGACTATTAAGATGACAAAAACACTTCCAAAAATATTGAAGGCTGAATTTGAAATTCATGTAGCTGCAAATTTATTAGCATAAAAAATTAAATCAAAGCATATTATGCAATCTATTACTTATGAGAAGTATTGATATGAAACGATTTAGTTTATTTTACAGCCGACTAATGAGGAGCCACGATGCTAGACAATAGATCTGATAATAGTATAAAATATAATAACAAATAATAATGGTGAGTTCAGCAAAGAATCAAATGAAAAAAACGTTTAGTTATTTAAAAAATCAACATTAAACGCTAGATGAATAATATGATCAACAATTTTACTAGCCTCTCTCTCTCTAAAACATATTGCACACTGGATGAGATTTGGTAAATTGGAAAATTGAGGATTACTAAAATATGATTAAAATAAAAATATTTTTTGATCCTTCTACTCGTCGGGAAATTAAATTAAATAATAGAGACGTCACGTGTATGTCAATCCATATGTTTTTCGTATACTATTTCTAAAAATTTAACTTTACATTATGCTACACATATGTTTGTACGGGCTGCTGTGTGCGTGGGTAGTGATGTGGATATTTTCGTTTATGCACGTGATTATAAGAGAATTGGAAATTAAGACTGGATATTAGTGCAGACAACAAAAATAATTTTAAAAGTAAAATAAATATAAATAGATCGGTCTTGAATAAGGGTACCATATTTACCACAATTTGTTTTTTTCCTGCGTGTATGGTGTCAACCCTGAAGAAGTGACTGGAAATGAAGTCCTGAAAATTCGGAAAAATGCAGAAAATATGGTTCCAAAGTTATTTTCAGACAAGCAGTTGATGGACGAATTCAGGGTGGAGAGACAAGTGAGAACCCATCAATCAATGCCAAAAAAATCTGTGCACCCGGGAATGTAAAGTATTCAAGATTTTACCGACCTATGAATGTCATCAATTGTCCCACACAAGAAAACGTAAAAAGACAAGCATTTGTTTGACCTGTATTCTGACAAACTCTAGTAGCCCGAGACACTGTTGCACCTAAAGTATATGTTTTCGCAAAGATTAAAAAACTTATTTAAGTAAAAATTTAACGATCAGCACTCTCTTATATGTAAGCTGTACACATTTTTATGTAAATGAGTTAGAAAGTGTATTTACTTTTATAGAAAACTTTAATGGAATCATATAAATTTTATGATAATGTTAAGAGATTAAAACTGATGACAAAAAGCATGATAGCTAGGCTTTACCTTACAGCATGCTACGAGGACAATGCCTATATGCATAGCATAGATATTTTTCACGTTCATAAATGAATATTTCAACAAATATGATGTACTCCGATCAAATCTGAGAATATGGTTATATTTTCTATAAGGCATCTTAAATCTTAGCAACTAAATTCTGATGAATGATTCACTTGCGAACAAAATTTTGAGATAACATGCTAGTCCATCCACAATAAAAATTTCTCGTTCAATAACTTATTGAGAATTCAGTAAATGAAATTTCTGTTTCAGAGAATTTAGAAAGATGTCTAAAATTATACAGTGAAGAAAATGAACCTCAAATTTCTCGGAAGGATGCACTTCTGAATTAGCTTTCATTCCTCAATATTAATTATATTCAAATATTTTAGTACTAAATAATTTATCTACAATAAAGCTACCTAAACAAGTATTCTACTAAGCCATTAAATAAGCCATAAGAATTAATTGCAAATCTTTATGCTAGAATCCACGAAACTACCACGTTTTTGACAAGCAGACTTGAAAATTTGAACACGAGAATTAAACAGACGTAAAAATGAATATAGTGGGTAAGCATATCAACAATGCGTCATAAAAAAAGGCTATGGGAAAATCATAAATGATTTTAATACTCTAAACAAACACGATTTATGTGATAAATAGAATAGACCATTTGGAATATTTCAAAGTGCAAACAAGGTCCACATAGGGCTCAAAAAAACTCGCACTCTAAACAGACCACTATCAAATAAAGTTGAGAGGATTGAATCTCATAGCCTTATCTATTTATAAGGAGTTAATTACCGAAATTACAATTTTATGAATATTAGTACGATCATACGCCAAATTTAACTAAGCAGATGACAGAACAAAAATGTAAATATGCAAGTATGAATAGATCTGTTATTCTTTAAATCAATTTTGTGAGATTGAGAAAAACACCATTATCACGGTTTCTATCCAAGCGCATAACTTAACAAAACTAATGTAAGCAACTTGTACGGACGGGTTTTGACTTTCTGTGGTTATCTTTAGAGAACGGCGGCAACCTGACTAACGACGGTCGACTATGAATGAAAATTTAAAGAGAAAAAGTTTAGATATTCGTCTCTTATTTCTAAGAGTTGTGCGTTACTGGAAATGTGGGCTACACAATTTCTATTGAAACACGATTATAAAATTATTCGAGCTTTTTCCATAAATAGATAAGATAAAAAATTAAGTATTCATATATTGCGCGGTCGATAAGGACAATTCCTCAAATTAATTTCGCAAGCTTTAGATTTAGATATGAAAGTATAAATACATTTTTCATCGCTAGGAACTGACTAAGCTAAAATTTACAATAGTTTAAGGCAAATTTCATAATATAATTTCAGAAGAACGATCGTTTTGGTAGGGTATTTGATTGAGATCTAATCTAAAGCACATCATATGATTGTTTTACTAGTAGGAAAACTGCTATGCTCACATAATTTAAGGTTTTATCCAATGGCAGGCATAAAAATCTTTATAAATAAGAAACAGAAATAAGAGATGAAGATATTTACAAATAAAATCATTATTGGCAACTATGCAAACACTTTTTTTAGTGTTCAACATTTAATTAATTTTTGATTTAATTAATTTTTTTGGAAAACGAGATTTTTTACTTTTGTTTGGCCTTTCCATTTATATATAAATAGATGTTCTTTTTTAGACACATGAGAAGAATATAAGAAAGAAATGATTCTTGAATCCGATAAAAAATTCTTTTTGTTTTTGTGAACAAAAGGTACAAATAATTTGGGTAATTGCTATCAACATCCGCGAAATCAACGTTTGCTTAAATTTATAAATCTTCAGTTCAATAAAATTGCAAAGAATGACGTGGTGTCCGTTCAATAATGAAAGATTGGGATTGGCTGAAAGAAATGCCACATAGCTTCCACCTGAAGGAGAGGCTAACCCAAACATAAATTATTGCCTTACTAAAGATTGAGACTAGTGTGTGCCAGAGCGGCAGAGTGGATACTGTAGCAGAAAAGAAAGCTAGTTTTCTCTTGTTCGAGTCTCGTCTGCGCTAAAATTTTGAAAAGTACTTAATTAGTTCTCAACAAGGACGAAAGTTTATATTTTAAGCATTAATTTATTTGACCCTTCTTGATTAGGTCTTCTATATTTCTTCCATCAAATTTAAACATATTTTTATTTATCGCTACAATAGTATGATGTTATCAATCGTTGTTTTCACAAATTAACAATTGTTCTGGATGTATGTAAGTATGTATTAGGTTTTGCGAACCTAGTAACAAATTAGTTCAGTTGTGACCAGAAGGATAAACCAAAGGCAGCATGAACGGAAAGTATAATCTCATGCACATTCGTTTCGTGCTTACTGGCGACTCATCAGTAGGAGCCGGTATTACGCCCTTTAACCACTTTATATTTGGTAGAAGAATGTGGAATAATAGGACGGTACAATCTCCTAGACGAATGTGTAAACCTGTAATAGTGAAGCTAAGATAATCTGAAGTCAACGACAATACGACTTCAATGCTAACTCACACTATATAATATATATACCGAGTCTGTAAAGGATACTAACACTATGGCCATTGTGTTAGTAACTGATACCTTTTTGGAAATCGATGAGTACCGGATACTAACACTATGGCCATTGTGTTAGTAACTGATACCTTTTTGAAATCGATGAGTACCGGATACTAACACTATGGTTTCCGAGTCGGTACATGATACCAACCTGATGGATATAAATTTATGCTAAAGTTCACCCAAATTGAGAATTACAACAATTTCCGAAAACCTGTTACTCCTGTTAAACCATACACTCTGGCCTTCATCGATATCAGTTATCACATTTCGCGGTAAGCATGACATCATTCAATTCAATATATTACAGTTAAATACTGTTTGTTGAGAAGAACTATGGCTATTGTGTTAGTAACTGATAACTTTTTTGAAATCGATGAGTACCGGATACTTGATCTAATTTGTTACTAGGTTCGCAAAACCTAATACATACTTGCATATATATTAGCTCTTCGCAACAAACAGTATTTAACTGTAAATTGTTCTGGATGACGCAATATTATTTTAGATTGTATGAACCTCGTTTTTATTTAGTCATTGCTTTAGGTATTCTTTAAATCAAGTTTGCGAGCTTGAAGTAAACATCAATCCCATAGTATTTAACCAGTCGTCCAACGCATAACAAATAAATACAATGGGATTAGTGTTTACTTCAAGCTCGCCAACTTGAATTAAATAATTGTTAAGACCACACGTGCAATCAATTATTGTTTAGTTTTATTGCTTATATATATGTGTGTGTCGAAAGTTACAAACAGCTAATGTTCGTGACTGCATAGAATCTGTACAGTCGATATTTCCAGTCACGCACAATGTATGCAAGACTACTAGAGTTGGGAGTCCCATATCTAATTTTGCTTCCCATATACATATGCATATATATATATATATAATGCGGTTTGATCCGCGCTAGTCAGTTTTCCGTCGTACTCTGATGATGATCATGGAATTTCGAAAGGCGTCAGTGCCTTGCAACTGGTGGTAGTGTTAGTATGTTGGTCGACGACTGGTTAAATACAGTGGGATTGGTGTTTATTTGAAATTGGCAATCTTGATTTAAATAATTGTTACCACGACCCGCAGAATCATTTATTGTTTAATTGCTTTAGATATGTCATTTACACATGAACTTTATCAGAGGACTAATATCGTTGGTCGAAATGCGTCACGTTGATAGAAATGCCTGCAGATTAATGAATACACCGCTACATATCCGTAAGAGGTATTTAAAGAAGTAGTTTTTGGCGTGTGAAGACAGGGCATGAATGGCTCGTTGGAATTTTAGGCTAAAAGAGATATTCAGAAGGATCCAATAAAGAACGAATGTCGGAATAGCATAAATTTATATAATAATTGAAAATTGTATACCACTGACTGTTTTGATGATTTAGGAGATGTGTTGCATGACACTAACTTAAATTTTCCGGGTTCAGCATCAATTATCGCTACTGCGTTTCTGTACCTAATGAAGAGTAAATCGAACAACTAGATGAATTGGTTTTATGACATGTTTAAACTTCACAATCAATTTATGCATATATAAAATAAACTCGTGCTATATTTCTTTCATTTAAACTCCTTACGCTAGGTAGCATGGTTTTCGACTAATAATGTCAAATAATTTATGTAAAGTTGGATCTCAATGTCAAAAGCGATCCAGCGAGGATCCGCCTGAAGCCAAAACTCAACAATCAAGTGAAATTTATAAATTTTGCTGAATGCATGCAGTAAATAGCTTCGACGGTGAACAGTATGAGTTTACTAAATAAGCCAAATGCCCACGAGTCCACATCATATTCATTGTAATTTTGGTTTCTTCCGTTGAATTTTCAATGAAGACGTCACCAATTTAGTTCATGTATTTCATTTGCATGCTTATGCAACATTTACATATATATATATATATATGTATATAATGAAATCATGCTTTGACACTGTGGCACGAATTTACAGTAGTGAATGAAATAGTCTGTCACAATGCACGTTGGTCCAAAAAGTAAACGGTTATTATGTCATTTACTGCACAAAGTTTTTGACATTTACGTTTTTAAATGCTTTAAAAACCTCAAAGGTAATAATTTAAGGTTTCTTATCTTTAATAACGAAGTTTTATTTGATGAGAAAATTTTCTTTTACTACAAATTTTGCTTCTATTTTGTCAATTATATATATATATATATATATATATATATATATATATATATGTTTTAATGGTTTATGGAAGGATTCCACATACATTAAATTATACGGTAGCAAATGCGATACATAAAGTAGACCATTTTCGTCTTCATTGGTCATTCATGAAATACTGGCCAGAAATGGTGCGACCAACGCACGAACAAGAGCATATCCGCTTTAGTGTCTTGCAACTCATCCACTGTACCACTAAGCCGCGTACTTTATTTCATTTCTAGCCTTACACTAACTTAAATTCTTGCAATCACTCATTCAGGTAGTGCCTATTTGGCACAATTTTTGCCTTGACTTTCATCTGGATACTTCCGATCAGTCATTAAGGATCACTTTTTTACAATTCTTAGAAGTTTTTCATTATTAATAAGTAAAAAAAAACCGGGCTTCTTCAGCAAATTCATTTTTTAACTTATTCAGTGTTACTTTTTAATTGACAACATTTAAGTTGTAGAATCCACTCAAGCAATGTAAATCAATGTAAATTCTATAGGTATAATTTTTTTCTGCTCCATAATGATAGATCATGGTTGGGTAGTTGGAACATTAGGTACAAGAAGTTATCAAGTATGTTCCTGACGGAAAGACATAATTTGGCATTTGACCAGAATGGCGTGCAGTGGGAATTTTGTTTTCTTAATGACTGAGTTGCGTGGCTGCGAAACAAATGTGCGAGGATTCAGTTCTCGGTTGCAGAAATTCTGGTATTAACTTGGCGAGTAATCACTAAGGATAAAACCTGTCCAATCAATGAAATGAATTTTCTACGGTAAGCAGTGTTAAGGTTATAGAGAAATCATAAATAGAATAAAAATTTCCATAAATATTTAAATCAATATAATTTACCAGGTGGTATGATTTAGCTTACATTATGTCGGATTAGCAGTGACGAGTTAGAAGTACAGGCCAAAGGCCATGAAAATTATGCTTCAGCTGTAGGAAATATTGATAAAAAACTTAAATTGGCATTTGACAGAAAACTGCATGCTTTGCGCGTCTTAGTTGACGCAGAAAGCTAAGCGCAATATGACAGCGAGCTATCTTTTAGAATATAAATTCAACTTCCGAATGGCGCAGATAAAATTTCTTTAGAGTAACTTTCGTTTGTTCTATATGTTCTTAAATTTCTGATGATTGTTATTGAAAATCCGAATGGAAATACAGAATCAATACAATTGTGTTTTCAATTTTCCATGTTTTTGTTTTATACCTATGGGCTCCGAAATAGACATGAATTGACATGTATTTGAATGTCTGAGGATCTCATAAATGATCATTTATACTGATATATATATAATTATATATATATATATATATATATATATATATATATATATATATATATATATATATATATATATATATATATATATGTAAAATCAAAATCCTGCAATAAATCTTCAATTAATGGTAACACGCAGAAGTGGCATTGAGTCTAGTCTATAATGGCAGAAAGGGTGTGGCTAGTTGTAACTTTAGGTTTAAAGAGGTACCAAATAGTTTCTACCTGATAGGAAGGATAACCCAAAACATAAATTAGTATATAACTGAAAATTACATGCAAAATGCGGCATGAGTGGTGCAGTGGATGGACACCCAGACTCTGAAGCTATTGTGCTCCGATCCTTGACCCGTCCATGGCAAATTCTAGTCAGTGATTACAGATATTCCATAAGGATTAAATCGGCCTACTTGAAAAAATGACTGCTAAATTATACATTGCTTTTTTTAAACAGACAATATAAATATAAATATATAAACAATCTGTCAATTATTCTCTACATTGAACGCACAAACAATAATGCTTAATTGTTATTCAAGCCATGCTTTCTAGATGAACAATTGGTATAAACATCGCTTTATCATACAATATTTAATTTTATGGTACTTTCGAATTTACGATATTTTGATCACAGTTTTACAAACTATTGATTTGGTATAATTAAACGAATATTGAATGAGCGGATAGTGACAGAAGTTAATTTAATAATGGTTGCGATCTTGATATAAACACGTAACTCATTATTTACATACATATCTCAGTGCAAACTAAGCATTTTATAGTGAAGAAAAAGCCCATCATCTAGTAGACAGGCTATGACCTTATTAGGAACTCATCACATACCGTCCTGAATTTGCCGCGGAAAGGACTAGAACCTGGGCATGTGTGCTTCGGAATTTGATGCCCTAACCATTGAACCACCTTAACACAATTTTCAGTTATATCCTAACTAATGATATTTAGTTATTTCTGCTTCATATGTAGCCTCTATGGCAGTCCTTTGGTCATGAAGTTTCAAATAACCATCCACAATCTGTCATTATAGAACAAACATTTATATAATTAAACGAAAATTGGTTGCACCGGCGGTAATAACAATTACGTTAATCAAATTTTCTAGCTTGATATCAAAAACGGACCCATTATGTACATACATACGTTAAACTAAGCTAAGTATTGCATAGTGTAGAAAAGGCATCTCAACCAGTAGACCGGTTTCGTATTTATTGAGACCACATCACGTACTGTCCAAAATAATATCAAGATCGCATACTTGATTAAAGTAGTTGTTATTATCGACCTATGTTGGATGGTCCACGTACTTGGATGTCTTCCGTATTTATTATTAGCGTATCGTCTAGACGAGCCTTAATTATGCCTAAGTCTGCAGTTAAATTATTCATTTGAGAAGTCAATGCCTGAATCAATGTTTCCAACCCATCAGAAGCCATTTTAAATGTACAACAAATGCTTTATTTTTACTCAATTAGATATAGAATTTTGCTCGCACAACGAGCATCGATTTAATAAAACAAATTTACACATTAATTAATTTATGTACACTTCAGCTCTAAGTCTGCTTTTCTCATTGGGCTGACTGCTTCATTCTTATACGGACGCTTCTGCGAGGAATTTCTGTTGAAATAATGTCTGCCCTAGATAAGACCCTTTGTTCATTATTTGTCTTAAAGGTGGCTATTGCCACATCTTTCCCCCTCAGGAATCGGCTTTCGCACTCTGCTTAAACGATCCAGTGCAACAGCTCGTGGTCCATCGGGCAGGCTAACAAAAACAGTATTGTGCTCTGCGTCCACCCTCTCCACGCGATACGGCCAGGGCGTGGTGGATTTCCGACTGGCAATCGGATCTCCTATAAAATACCACATGAGCCCGAAGACGGCACCATGACTCGGCGTGTGTTCCCCGCCACAAAAGGGTTCAACCGCCACAGGATTACATGGACTCCTGGACAGTACCCCGTACTTCCGAATGGCGAATGAGCTCTCAACAGCCACCGGCAACCATGCGACTTACTGCTGCCTTGCAGACTGTGCTTGGATGTGCAAAGGCTAGAGGTGCGTCCTCGATCAAAAAGCCGAGTGGTGAGGGGACACCACTTGTACCAAATTCCCAAGAAACTCCATGAAATGTCACAAATGGGGCTCGTCTGGCGCTACGGCGTCCCCGGCAAGCGACGCGCCTTGTGAATAGCGCGAAAACACCCATTTATTTTGGTGCTGGAATGTTCGATGTTCCGGAAATGGCTGCCAACCGCCCGGCATGAAGAGTGTATAATCCGGGATTATCCATGGAGCCGGCTGGTCCTCCAGGTGGAGTCAGCCGCAGTAAAGTAAGTAAAGTATTATCGACCGCGCAACCAATGTTATCTTAATTATATGGATGTTCATTTCAATACCACTACGAGGAAATTTCATGTGTAAAAAAACTTGAAACACTGGTTTATAGTGATTAACCTCAGTTATTAACAAGACAACATACAAATTATTTGAATTTTACTATTTCCATGTATGGAAGCAAAATAATTTTAAAGCAATAATGATGATAAAACAAGTGCATTTTTATCATGCGAAGAATAGAATAAAAGTTCAAGTGGATTATCAATGATGAGTTGGATCAATGAAAAATTAAATTATTTTTATCTTAAGTAATACTTCTTCGTTGAGCGAATAAATATAATTTGCCAAATTTGCGAAGCGCATAGCAAACCGCATCATCACAGGTAATGCGCAAGCATGGAATAAAAGTACCAAACATTTGTATTAAATAAGCAGAAGGTATAAAACAATTTTTCTTATCTCACAGAATGTAAACATCTTTAACAATGTTTATTTAATTTTTTCTGCTTTTGTTTTAAAACACCAATTTTTTATGGTTTCGTAGCGAGTCAGAATATTTAGACGAAACTACCTTCCAAAAATTAATAAATCTAGATTTAGCAAATCTAAATATAGATAAAACACAATAAAAAATAATTTGAAATATATTGCATTAAAAAATAAACTGATAATGAATCGAAACTAAATATGATTAACAAAGTTAAATAGATCCACTGTTTATGCGTTTTTCGTAGTCATTGAAAAATTTGTTTTGTATCAAGCAATTTGCACATAGTGTGCAAAGTATCAGTGAAAAATATAAACTTTGAAAAATTCAAGCATAAAAATACGGAAGTACTCGGATAGTCACTTACAAAACATTGTTCAAATCAGATATTTAAAATAATTATTAAAGAAACATGTATTTAATTGAATGTGATTCAACAGAATACGATACTATGGTAACAGCAAAAAAGCGGTTAACTAAAATGATGTATAAGTCAAAATTCTGACCTTAATTAAAATTTTCAAGATCAAAAAAACTTACCGAAAGCGACTAAAAGGATTACACGAAATAAATTAAAGAAAACTTAAACAAATGTGTATAGGTAACGGTGCAGATTTGTTCATTAATAATTAACACAACGGCGGTCGGCTAAAAAATCCCTGTCTTTATCTTGTCTTAGCTGCCAAAACCTTTTATGAAAACGATGTTGACAGAATTTATTTGAAAGTTTTTTTTAATAATTCTGATTGGAATGTGAAAAAACAATTTAAAATTTTCACAATGCAACGATTATTTTATGCGCGCGAAGTGATGACATTTTTTTAAATCATGATATAAATACGAACCCATTTGTACATTTGCCATTATGAACTAGGCATAGTATAATTTTTATAAAAAGGAAATTCATCCAATTGATCAGTTTTGTCATTATTTGGAATGTGCCAAGATTCAAGTTCTGTTCGCTGCAAATTCTGAGCAGAACTTATAGCTCCGAAAAATAACGAAACAGGTCTATTGGATGCATTGACTTTTCTAATTATACAGTACTTAATTTTTACTTAACAAATATATATATATATATATATATATATATATATATATATATATAGAGAGAGATATATTCTTATAATTTGGAAAACACAGAATAACGTATGGGATATCACTGAGTTCGTGAATAGGCTAAATCAACCCCGAGGGCGATCCGTTACATATTACTTCAAGGCCAGTGGTAACTATCTGACCTGTTTTTACTTCTTTTGTTTTGTCTTGGCTAGCTAGTGAGTGTGTATGAGTTTGTGTTTGTGTGTATGCGTGTTTGCGCAACAAACTCGCTACAAACAAGAGTTGACTGTAAAAACGAGTCAGACTTGTTACCACTAGCATAATCAATTGAAAACCCAAAATGTATAAATATGTATGATTGTATAAGAGAGGGATTAGGACTCACGAAATAAATGGCCTCTTATCCACTTTGTTATTTGTGTTTTCCTAATTAGCAAGAATACCGTTAAATTAAAAAGGAATGGACATAATAAAGATATATATATATATATATATATATATATATATATATATATATATATATATACATAAAGATTGTTGTTTTTATCAAGCTCGCAACCTTGACTAAAATAAATAATTGCAAATTTTTTAAATGACAGTCCATTGGTTAATGCTTGTGTTCATGCCGTCAATTGATGAAGACCAAAACTCCCGGCCTGGTGCTGAAATATATTTCATAAATGTATTTGGCAATGAATTGAAAGCATCTGAAAGCTGCGTTACACAGTTGAGCCAATGCTCAGATTAAACTAATCGATAAATATTAACTTATACTCTCGGAACAAGAAATACACACGATGCTTATCACTTTTTCAATACTGATGCTCCTTTTTAACATAACGGCTCAAACGTCAAAGCATAATAATGAAATGTACGGAACACTCGCATCTTCAAAATAGTGGTTGTTTCACACTGGTCACGATTGAAAGATGATTTTCACAAATTTATATTTCAAAATAAAAGAATAGGAAAATAAATTACAATATTAATACACAAGATACACACCCAATTCTTGCCAATTCTTACAATATTAATACTGAGTTACACTTGGATGGAAATATCAACCCACACAGGAACATTGAGAACATTGAAAGTTCGAATAAACAAACATAGTCTGGTTGAGTAAAATGAGGTGTATTGCATTACATATTCCTACATTAAGTTATAGATCATTAGTATAAATGGCATTAGATTTAACATTAAGGTGGAAATCCTTCTGTGTTGCCTAACATTTTATTTCTATGATACAGCACGTTATTTTTCTTTATTTTCAAAAAAATTTCATAAGTCATCTAAGCTTGTCATGTGGTTATTTTCAATGGTATAAACTTATTATAACTGTATCAGATTTGAATTATTTTATTCTTTTCAATTTCAGTTTTGCGTTTTATTTTTAAAGGAGCATATTTCCAAATAAATGGGTTTTTGTTCATAATGAAATCAATTTTCAATTGAGCAAGGCTATTTTACATTTTTTTCATTTGCGAAGCTTTGGCTATTAAGCTTTGATCAAACGATAACTTAGAATAAACATGAAATCCTCTTAAAAAGACAAACTAGGGCATAAAATAAAACCTTTGATAAAACTGTCTACTAAATATAGCAAGCTCATTATATTGCTAACTTATTAGAAATCAATAAAAAATTTTTTTAAATCGTGAGAGATACGGAAAACAATCCTACGATGCATATTTTAATACGATTTCAACCAGTCAAGTCATTTTAAAGCAATGTCCCTTCTATGGAATTCACGATTTTCTCGCCACGAAATAGCTACATGCTTCTGAGATACAGAGCCGTTTCCAAATTTTTAGTAAATAACAGATTACGAGAAGTGTAGGTCTTCTAACAAGAAAGCCTGTTTTCATTACTTAGCTGTTAACTTTAGATCTATGAAATTGAGTCAAAAGAAATTATTAATATCATTAAGCCAAGGCTCCAGCCTATAGTTGTGTACTTTGATATGTTTGGCTGTGAGGGCACACTTATGCTACGGGGAGACTTTTATTGCTATTCTAAGTGCAAAAATGTAATTTTGGCTGCATTTAATCTGTTACAATTTTCATCTAGAATGTACCTGTGGCTACTCTAAATCCGACAAAAAATCTAATAGGGCTGCATATCAACAAAAATTGAGGAAAATCTTTTAATGAAAGCAAACTGTTCATAACTTTTTCCCACAAGCATTTGAACATCTTTGTCGTTATTAAGTAAAAATGTAACAGCTATAAATGAAAATCAATTGAAGTATATTTTTTATATTATTTTGTTAACTTCTGTCGATGTGTACGGCGCAATCAATGCCTGTTTAAGACATGTACGTCAGACTGATGTATCTATGATTCTATTAAAATTCATCCTGTTAAGCGTCATCTTTAATTTTGAAAAATATTCTCATCCGAAGATTTGACATCAATTTCAAATTTCGTGGTTTTGTAGTCCAAATTCATTAACGTATTTCACATCTTACTTTCTAATCCCTTAAATTTATTTCAATTTAAGACTTATTCTCCATCAAATTTTTATATTCCACAATAAGAGAGTGATGCAGTTCCTTAAATCAAGTTTGCGAGCTTGAAGTAAACACCAATCCCATTGTATTTAACCAGTCGTCGAACAACATAACAAAACTAGCGCCAGCTGCAACGCACTGACGCGTTTCGACCTTCCATGATCATCATCAGAGTACGACGGCAAACTGAATATCGAGGATCAAACCGCATTGAATATATATGGAAATCAAATTTAGATATGCGGCTCTCACCTCTAGCAGTCTCGCATACATTGAACTTGATTGGAAATGTCGGCTGCACAATTTCTATGCAGTCACGAACATAAACTGTTTGTAGCTTTCGCCACATATACATATATAGGCAATACAATTTAACAATATTTGTTTGCGCGGGTGGTGGTAACAATTCTTTAAATCAAGTTTGCGAGCTTGAAGCAAACACCAATCCAATTTTCCTTGAATGGTTGTAGAGTGCGAGCTTCAAATGTTGAATCTCCGCGATTTTCGTTCGCTGGTTGACGCTATGCACTATCAGTTTCGCAAAAATGCAATTGATCCTCACTTCCAAGTACGAATCGTGTTTGTCTTCTTTTTGGCTGTTTGTGGATTCGCTACTTTTTTCAGAAAGCTTCAACATCGTTCATGCTAGACACTGTAAATAAGGCACGACATTTGCTTAATTCTGCTATTGTGAGCGTTTTAATATGTTCGTGATTAGAAGGCTGATGATGATATGAAACATGTCATATCGAAACGTTGCCATTTAAAGAACTTTACATTGTACATCATTTACAGTGGTTTGTAGGAACGACATTGATGCTTTCGCAATAAGTGCATGAATCCGCACCTAGCCAAAAAGAAGACAAATTAGATGCGTACTTGGAAATGGGGATCAATCTTTTTTTCGCAAAATGATCGTGCCAAGCGACAACCCGCGAAAGCAAATCGCGGAAATTCAATTAATCCAATAATATTTAACTCCGCATAACTCGTCTGCAGAGAAAATGCTAGCCTCATCTTTTTCAACTTAAAATGTCCATCTAAATATTCTTTCATCGCACTTTAATCATTTAACTATAGAAGATACTAAAGAATTGGCCGAAAATTCCAAAATTATGCAAGTATTGCACAAAGGAGAATTTTCTTTACACTATTAATGCATGGAGATCTATATATATATATATATATATATATATATATATATATATATATATATTTAATTAGAAAACACATTAATAACAAAGCGGATAATGCCGATTTATTTCGAGAATACTAAATTTCGATCTCCAAATCATTCATTGTCTAAAAATTCTCATGTATGTGCTGTATCATATATATCTGACGAACGAAGAAGCAATTGATAAACAGAATCCAGCAATATTTGCCACAGAAGTTGATTAACAAAGGCTTGGCACCGTCAGGAAAATCAGCTATTTCCGATTATATATTGGCAACGGGACACCCAGTCAATTCGACCAATTTCACAATTCTACATAAAGCAAAATCAGAAAATTTTTTTATTTATTTATGAAGCCCTTTATATAAAACAACGAGCACCTGAACTTTATATTCAAAAGTTTCATCAACATGATGTTATAATCGACTGGCCATGAATTTAAAAAATTCAACAACAATTTACAAGTATCCGGGCGAGATCGAACACGCCCTTGATTAGAATAAACAAACATTCAATCGGATTGGCAACAAACTGAAGCGGAAAAAAACAGATGCACATGCGGTGACAGAAATTTCCAAACAAGATGAGCGTTCAACACTTCAATCCGCACTTGCGCTGTTACCAAGTGACGAACACAAATTTGCGCAAAGAGGTGAACTGAAATAATCCCTTACTAGGTTCGCAACACCTAATACATACTTGCATATATATTAGTTTTCCGCAACAAACAGTATTTATCTGTTATATATTTAATTGAATGACATCATGTTTACCGCGAAATGTAATAACTGATATCGATCAAGGCCAGAGTGTATGGATTTACTGGATTAACAGGTGTTCAGAAATTGTTGTAATTCTCAATTTCGGTGAACTATAGAATAAATTGATATCCATCATGTTGGTACCATGTTCCGACTAGGAAACCATAGTGTTAGTACCATGTACCTTTTCGGTACAATAATGTTGGTATCGGTTGCTAAACCAATAGCCATAGTGTTAGTATCCTTTACAGACTCGGTATATATATTATAGAGTGTGAGTTAGCGTTGAAGTCGCATTGTCGTTGACTTTAGATGTTGTTAGCTTCACTATTGCAGGTTTACACATTCGTCTAGGAGATTGTACCGTCCTATTATTCCACATTCTCTGACCAAAATATATAGTGGTTAAAGGGCGTAATACCGGCTCCTACTGATGAGTCGCCAGTAAGCACGAAACGAATCTGAATGAGATTATACTTTCCGTTCATGCTGCCTTAGTTTATCCTCTGGTCACAACTTAACTAATTTGTTACTAGGTTCGCAACACCTAATACATACTTGCACATATATATTAGGTCTCCGTCAGCAAACAGTATTTAACTGTTATATTTTAACTATGCTCGATTATGTACATTTTTATTATGCACTTGGGATTTCTTATTATATCAGTAAAAAATGTAAAAAATGCCGTATAAATTGTACCCATTAGTTTAAAAATGCCGGCAGTAATACCATTATTTGTATACAAAATATTTAACATATCAAATGGCTTCTGTAGATCTCTTGCCGATCAGTTTCTCTGTGATGCATTTTCGGCATCTATTTGCTTGAATACTAAACCTTAGCTGTTCAATATGTTTCGAGAAAAGCAATTTGTAAATAACACACCTAATCTGGGATTCCTAATCAATTAACTTATTAAATCTGTTCCTGTGCTACAACATAACAACAAAGTGAACTTTCAATCATTGAATATGCAAGCAGCTTCATAAATGTATCCACTTCGACCGCAATTCTGAACAATGCGCCTCTTGCAATGACAAGCTGTTTACAGTTTAATAATTAAGCGTTTGAGAGCTAATTGGATTAGTTTGACTTTCCGGTCTCAACTGGCACCATTCAAATGAGAAAGGCCGTGAATAAATTTTCTAGAAGCTGCGAACGCAAGCATTATATAGACGTTGATTTCTTTGTGAGAATGTAAAAATTAATGAGGTCAAGCAAAGCTCCAGCAACGTAATCCAATTTCATTTTCTTAATAATTCTTATGTGGAGAGCGTGAATAAAAGTCCAGCGACGACAGATGATTATCGTTAAATATCAATCATCTGGTATAGTTTGATGCAAAAGAAAGAAATACTCGAATGCGACGAGATTATTGAAGCTCAAATGGATAACATATAAAAATTCGATTTTTTGCATAAAAATACTCTGATTATTAAGAAAGTAAAACGAATACGACGAATAAACAACGGTCTAGAACATCCATCTGTAACGACACAAATCATTCGC
>JAQBSW010007762.1:0-38584 GCA_029291075.1 Eudiplozoon nipponicum | reverse complement strand
CTGGTGCTCTAACCACTGAGCCCACCCTGCCGTACTTAAACTATTTCAAATTGCCAGAATAAATTATCTCAATGTTAGTGCAATAATATAATTCTTTAATAAGATATTATGTTAAAATAAGTTGAATTCAAATAAGAATGAGCTTGTTATTATTAGCTTCAAAACGGAAATTTCTAATAAAGTCAATTGAATAAGAGTAAAACATACGATTATTTAATTCTTTAAATTAAGTTTGCGAACTGGAAGTAGACACCAATCCCTTTGTATTTAACCAGTCAGTGAATAACATAACAAACTACAATTATTTTTACGACAGACACTTAACTTGTACATGGATGATACCATGCTCCAAATTAAGGTAAGTAAATGGTAGAACTGCATGTCAGGATGACCATGTTAGTAAATCTGATCTTGAATGTTATTCAGTGGAAAATGCACGTACAATTAACTGGGTTGACATAACAATGTATCGTTTTTTGTAGAAGCTTATTTGTGTTGTGCTGATGTTTCGACTTTGAGTTTCCATCCTGGGAGTTTGTTCAATAGTTCTTCACTGAATGACATGTTCATAATAGCATGCAGTTCTAATTTCGCTGATTGTCGACGCATATCTAGATATGTATATGTGATAGAACAACAACATTGGTTAGAGGATCTGAATAAATTTAGTCCAGATGCACCATTATAAATTAAATATATTTTGATACTTGCTTTCGAGCCGATACCACAATTGACGATCGCTGGAAAGTTGATAGCAATCTTCAGCCCCAAGTTAATTATTCTCATCTCGCTAACCCTGAGCACCATAGACAATAAAATAATCAACCGTTTAGGCATTCTAAAATCGTTTTGAATTTTTTTCGGAGGCCTATAAATTCCTAAGTTAGATACTGTTTGTTGCGGAGAGCTAATATATATGCAAGTATGTATTAGGTGTTGCGAACCTAGTAACAAATTAGTTCAGTTGTGACCTGAAGAATAAACCAAAGGCAACATGAACGGAAAGTATAATCTCATGCACATTCGTTTCGTGCTTACTGGCGACTCATCAGTAGGAGCCGGTATTACGCCCTTTAACCACTATATATTTGGTCAAAGAATGTGGAATAATAGGACAGTACAATCTCCTAGACGAATGTGTAAACCTGCAATAGTGAAGCTAACATCATGTAGTCTACGACAATGCGACTTCAACGCTAACTCACACTATATAATATATGTACCGAGTCTGTAAAGGATACTGACACTATGGCTAATGTGTCAGTAATCGATACCAACGTTATTGTACCGAAAAGGTACATGGTACCAACACTATGGCTTCCGAGTGGGTACATGGTACCAACATGATGGATATCAATTTATGCTCTAGTTCACCGAAAGTGAGAATTAAAACAATTTCTGAACACCCGTTACTCCAGTTAATCTATACTCTCTGGCCTTGATCGATATCAGTTATCACATTTCACGGTAAACATGACATCATTCAATTCAATATAGAACAGTTAAACACTGTTTGTTGCGGAGACCTAATAAGATAGTTGGAAATTGGTAGCAAAGTATTTCCAAAGACGACAACATAGGCAGGGAAATCAATCAAATAGCTATGCAAAACAAATATCAGGTAACTATGCAAATTACGGTCGCGCAACTTTCTTTTAATCTACAATATCAATTTGACTCAATGTCATTCTTCGCAATGCCCTCAATGTAATGATTTGACGCCCATTTATGCCATTTTTACTGCAGTTCTTATAAAATTATAACTTGCAAGATTATCGATGTTGTAAGTCAAGAATTGCATCAATTTACTGACTATTGGTTAGGTAAGCCGTTTTTATAACTCAAACTAAATAGATTATTATGGATGCTTTACACAGGTTTCTTGCTTCAAACTGTCCTCGTATGACAGAAAAACCACCAAACCAAGTATGGTTTCAACCATGTTTAACATCATAGCTTTGTTAGCCACTGAAGTAAGTGATGCTTGAATTACTGACACGTAAATTATATTTATTTAAATGAAGTTGGCGGGCTCCATATAAACATCATTCCCTTTTTAATTAACCATTCGAACAACATAGAAAAATACGGCCAAACTTACTAAATGGTTTTTCTGTTGTCTGGCTTGTAAGTTAAAATTAAATTGATGTTTATATATAGGTCGAAACTTTATTTAAATAATTATTATCACCACCCGCGCAATCAATTAATATTTAATTGTATCACTTCAATTGAATGCCTATGTCTAGGACGTTGGATCAATGGCCGCCGCTGTGATTTAAAACAATTTATTGTGTTTTACCGTGATACTATCTAACAAAAAGCTGTTGGAAATAGCTTAAATTCGGTCATCAGTTTTGTCTACTCTGTGCTAGTCGAATTCTGGAGATGGTACTGGAAATGAGGTTCCGAAAGTTAATACAACCAAAATTAGATCGAACTTCATTTTCAATGGTTAGTACGAATGGTGTGGAAGTCTTCGGAGTAAGAGGACAAATTCGCACCCAGGCACCACGAACCTGTACCCAACGCATACTTGGAAATGAGGATCAATCAGTTCATTGTGGAATGGGGGGTGCGTCTCCTATAATGTTTAGTGAACCAACGAATTCCGTTGGATTCCCGAATTTTGTCGGCAAGCTGCATGGCCTATAACGCCATCTAGAGAACTGAAGAAATTTGTCTCGGTACATATGATCGTGGCTTGTCTATGAGCCGATAGACATTGCATCATAATATCCCATCTATTTTAATTTAACTATATTTGGACAATATTTTTCTCAACTGGATTAGCCGAGTACTCAAATTTCGTTAAAAAAATAAATGCAACAATTGGGAACGTTAAAAAAGCATTTCGTTACTTTTAAACCACTTGCAAGCTTTAAAGTTAATAAATCGTCTTGCAGAAGAAAGCTACACACCTAAGTATAATGGTTTGACAGTACGTCAACGGCATTATTGTCTTTGGATTATTCAACTGAATCGCAACAAACAGTATCTAACTCTTAATTTACAATGTTTGTCTTCAGAACTGAACTTGTTCCGCACACAGTTAATCATAATTACACAAATGAGGACAGACCATTGGTTAGACAACTGACCATTTTTAAATTGTTCACAATCGCCTGTGTGTGTTTCATACCTGAAGCGAACAAAAGCAGTTCGCCTAACAATTGCCGGCTATTGCCCTGGACAGACAGCGCACCACACGCGTAGCTACCAATTAGTCTGCGTGCAGCCATTATTTGTCTACGTCGGACAAACTGGACACAACAAACTAAGGCTGTTCACGTCATTAAGCATAAAATAAAACGCATCTGAAATGGCTATCTCCGCACTGCTACAAGTAGTAATGATAAGGCAACTAAGGCCTTTGACGCTACTCGTAATGTGTACGATGATATTGACAAAGGCAGTGGCGATTGTGCGTTGTTTAATTGCATTGTGGACCTCAGCATCGTTAAGGCACTAACTAGAGTAGTATACACAATTTAGCATCAGTACAGACATCATACACACACAGACAACACAACACAAATGACCATTGGACGCTAATGTCTCGTAGAAGCAATCTGCTACGCGCGTGCACACATTCTGCGCATTATACAATCAAAAGCCTGAGAGCGCTACAAACGTTATCCGATAACTATATTCTTTTAGTCATAATTAGACTTCAGTTTAAAATGCTTTCATTGGGCATACCGCTAAACTGTTTCACGGCTAGGCGTATTCCAAAAATCACCAATGACTTAATTGTGAATCTATTAGTAAAGCAGTCTTGCCAGATTACGACTTTTATTAATTTCCTACTCGCGTGGGTATTGTGATTCAGTGTCTACTAACCAGGAGGCAAAATTCAATTTGTAAATTAAACTGTTAAAAGGCAAAAAGGTAGCTCAATTCAGTAATTTATTTTATTTTTAGTGGCGTTTGACCAGAATGCATGCGCTTAAGTTTTGCTCACGCCCAACAGAAGCAGATTCCAGAGACAGCAAGAGCAAGAGGGTCATTGCCATTTAGGTGAACATTTCGAGCTTACTGTTTACCCATTTGAAGGTGCCAGCACTCCCCATTTAGTTCACATCGATCACTCGGGCAAGTGTATGGCGTGGACGGTGCATAATACCGGCCTGTAATAATAAGTTGTCAGTGAACACGAAACACATTCGTCAATAGTATCAAACCGCTTGTCCATGCTAAAATTGGTTTCATACTCCTAGTCCCATATGAACTATGTTACAACAAACACCATGCCTAATTGCACATGTTTACGTTGGATTTGCTATTATATGCGACTGGTTCAATTCAATGGGGCAGGTGTTCATATAAAGTTCCCGAAATTTATTTAAAGAACACAATACATTGAGCAGTTTTTTAAATCAAGTTTGCGAGCTCCAAGTAAACACCAATCCCTTCGTATGCAACTAGTCGTCGAACAGCGTAGAAAAACTACCGCCAGCCGCACGCACTAACGCGTTTAGACCTTCCATGATCATCATCAGAGTACGACGGCAAATTAACTAGTGAGGAACAAACTGCAATGTATATACTTATAAAACAAAATTAGAAATGCTTTTGTCACCTCTAGCTGTCTCAGATAAATTGAAGTTGACTGGAAATGTCGGCTGCACAATTCCTTTGCAGACACGAACATTAACTTTTTTCAGCTTTCGTCACATATATATGGGTAATAGAATTAAACAATCATTGATTGTGCGGGTGGTGGAAACAATTCTTTAAATCAAGTTTAAAAGCTTCAAGTAAGCACCAATCACATTGCATTTAACAAGTCGTCGAACAACACAGAAAAACCAACACGTCAGTGGGTGCGAGTGGCTGTGGATTAGCTATGTTTTTCGACAACTGGTTAAATACAATGGGATTTGTGTTTACTTCAAACTCGCAAACTTGATTTAAATAATTATTACCACCACCAGTGCAATCAATGATTGATTAACGGCATTAAACATTTTTCCATTGCACTAATTTTGACATTCTGTGGACTCTCCATATCACAACGTCATGAAATCGCAACAGGAATCTGGAGGTTCGGCTCGGTTTGCAAATCAATCATTCAGAAATATATTTCAACACTTCCGACTAAGACATTCGAATTTTATAGCCCAATTTTTCAATGTGCGGGTCTTCAAGTTATTGAACTTAGCGATCGGAAGTCATCAACAATGACATCGAAATCATTGATTTTGCGATTTACGACAACTATTTCTGAGATGAAATTTTCAGACATGAAATAAACATAAAAAACGAATTCATACAGTCAATATTGGCCTTCGTATAAAAACAAATTTAATGTGCCTTAAACGACTAAGAACTTTTCATTTTTTAGATAATTGTACCTACACCTGCTTCTTGGCTATAATATCATTAAATTGCTGTAACCTGACAAACCCAGTTAAGGGGCGGATTTCATTCATAGACCGAAACCTCGTAAAACATAATTGATTTTTAAAAAAATTTTCTGCGCAATGAATGATTAGTTAATTCTTGACATAGATTTATTAAGAAAAATATTTTCACATGTGTGACTAACGTGGATATTCAACGTCATATCAACACGACGTAGTTCATCTTAAACATATTCTCTACTACGTTTATATATATATATATATCTTAAATTAACCGAAACAATAATTAGAGCTCTCAACTGCATTGTATTCTTGCATATACAAATGTTTTTTCTATTATATCATCAGAGTAGGAAACAAATGATTCCTTGACGTAGATTCCAATGATTGTCAATGACTTATATTGTACTAAACAGCATGCATGCGTTAATTAAATTGCTAAGTAATGATCCATAATCAATATACAGGTGCGTGTACGTGATAAATGTGGTCACTGCTCAGTTATTGTTTAATAAAAATCAACTGTAGTCTACTACATTAATTGAATCTGTAATAAGAAACAATATTCTAATTATACTTACTGATATATATATATATATATATATATATATATATATATATATATATATATATTTCTAATTAGGAAAAAAACATTAATAACATAGTGGAAAAAGGCCATTTATTTCGTGAATACTAATCATCGCTATACAATCATTCATTTATATACATATATATCAACAAAATCAATTGTATTGACGCTTTGGGTTTTAAGTTTCACAGGTTAAACCGCGGTGATTTCAATTCACAATCCTTCGATTTCTTTGCATGTTCAAAGCAGCAGTTTCCTTTTACTGCCGTCATAAATTAGTACAGTTATATCAAAAATATTTATTGGGATGTCCGATGTGTAATTTCTATATTTTTTAGGTGGCTGTCATTGGCGTATAACTCATTATCGACTTTTCAATAAGTAATAATTTCGTAATTCATATATATATATATTAGTCGATATGAATTTTATATTGTAAAATAAGTCATATTTTATTAATCTACCTTAAATACGACACTGATTTAGCAAAGGACTCTTAAAATAAACATTAGATTCACTTCTTAATTTTCTATGTTTATGTACATTATTTGTGTATTTGTGCATATTCTTACGTGGTTTCCGTACTCGAGACACGCTTAATTGTTCAAATAAAGCATCCAAATCTCCTCTCCAGTCATCGTTTCAAGAGAATTATCTGCCAGACATTGGCGGTTAACTACGAGATGTGAATACCAAACGCTTAGGCAAAAGCAAACTTTTGCTAGTTTATAATTATTTTCCCATTTAATAAGTGGACAGGCAGTTATAAATACACGCATCAACACAAAACTGATTGTCAGTGCAACGATTATGAGTCTACGCTCATGTACATTACTATTATTACTATTCAAATGCACGCGAAATGTGTTAGTTAGTGTATCTGTTTGTAGCTGTTTGTATATGCCTGAGAGGAACGCATTTGCGCATGTGTTCACTGTAGTTCAATAGACCACTCGTTCAGTAATACAGCGCTTCTAACTGGCCATTCCTGTTTCCGTGTCTACTTCCTCCACACATCTCACTGTTGTTAACTCCAATGAAGTCACCACTGTCAATTCAATTTGTATCACCAATACTAGTAACTCTACTATCACCCTGCTAATTAAATGTGAATATTTCTCCTCGTCTTATGTCATCAAAAACAACATTCCTGTTAGCATTATCGTCAATGTAGGCGACTATGCCTGCTTTAACTTTATTCACTTCACAGTACAGCACACATACAACACAGAAATGTAAACACACGCACACAACTAGCATGCACTCACAAACTCTCTCTCCCCCTGTCTATAACCTCTGTCATAGACAAGTATCTATTGTCTTTTAAGGTAGACCGTATAAACGAAATAGCCCCAGCCTTTAATGAAGTCCAGTTCGACAAGTGCGTGCATGAATGAACCGCTACAGTCCTTCCTAGTATAATTATGGTACGGACACTATATCCGCAGCCGCTATTCTATTCTCATTTTAAAACTGTCATCAAATGATGGGCTTGGATATGGACGTGGAGTGATGGAGAATAGAGAGGTAGAGAGGGAGTGAGAGAGAGAGAGACAAGGCAAATTTGTGATGGACTATTATAATGGACAATAAGCAACGGACAAATCTTCATTACATTATACCGCTCTCAATTATTCTATTTCAATGTTAAGATGATATTGCCCAGTGCCGTTCAGAAACACGCAAATAGGCATAGTTACGCGTAAACACCTGCATATTATTAGGAAAAAGTCACCTAACCAGTGGCCAACAAATAACAGTATTACGATTACATTGGTTTCTGCGTGACCGTTAGCCATCGTACAGCAATAGTAAGCAGATTTCAATCTTCCACACCAATTTTACCTTCTTTTTTAAACTTCTGCTACCGTTGATTAGCAGTTTGCGTCCAACCCTGAAATCAGTGCTCGTTAGAGATTACGAAATTCTCCAGTGAACAGCTCTTTGTTTATCACCTACTTCCACAGTAGAAGTTTGTTACGTTTTGGCATATCTTGTTTATTTTGCCTTTGGAAATCAAATCCAGTGGACTCTATCAATAGCCTGACAGTTAATGTGCTACCTGTGATTACTGTGTGTTAATATTGCTATTGAAATCGGTTGACGTATGTGTATCCAGTCAAGTTTGGATAAAAACGAAGAATTACATCTCTTAAATGATATCACGAATAAAGACGGAAGAATCAAAATTGTCAGGTGAGCTAATCAACTTCATCTAGTCTATTTTTTTAACACATTCATTTTGTCGAATTTATTCATGACCGAAGGATATACCAAATATAATTTGTGTCAACTTGCGCTAAATACAATTAAAATAATAGATATTGTCATGGAATGGTTATTACAGCACATTTGAAAAACGCTCGTCAATCAACTCAAAGAGATTATTTAAATTGAGGTCGTGATCTTGAGGTAAACGCCAGTCCCAATATATACGTAGAAATAATAGAACAAAGGTTGCGCGGGCGGTGATAACAGTTAGTATAATCAATGTTGCGATCTTGAAATAAACATCTAACCCATTAAGTTCATACATTTGTCAGTATAAACCAAGAAGTTTATAATGTAGAAAAGGCCACTCATCTAATAGACCTGTTCGCCTTTATTGAGGCAGAATTTGCCACGGACAGGTTTCGAACTCAAGGTGAATCAAGGCCTAATTTAATACCCCATCTTGCCAACTAAAATTTGCTCCTATTTCAGCGTTTTTTTATTCAATTATATGTCAGCGGGTACTTTTCATCAATGTTATTAAGATCAAATTTCCTTCCACAATTTTACGGGTGAAAAACAACAAACACAATGTGTGCATATGATTTAAGCGTTCTAGATTTGGGGACCATGTCGTATATGCTTTCCTATTCTTGATCGCGAAAAATGGGTTGATGTTATGTTCTGTAAGTATTACATCTAAATTATCATTTAATCTGTAGCTGTAGTTATGAGCGATCTAATCTTGCAAATGTAAGCCTTTTTATGGTGAGCAAACATGGATTATGTGATTATTCAAAAATATGTTTAAAAAATTATTAATTGTTTCGAATACATATCGCATATGCATGTTTGTATTAGACTTTGCGAACATAGAAATATTTCTTCAAATAGCACCAGGAGATATGCCAAAGTGAATATGCACAAATCGTCTAATACAATTAAGATTTTCTCTTTCTACTTAAAGACCACATCAGTAGGAACCAGCACTACGCCAACATCTTTTGCAGATTAAACAAACATTGATTGCGCGGGTGGTGATAATAATTACTTTAATCAAGGTTGTGATCTTGATATAAACACCAAACCCATTTTGTACAAATATATGTCAGTATAAACAAAGTTTTGCATGGTGTAGAATAGGAAATTCATTCATTAGATCGATTCCATACTTATTGGAAACTCATGACGTACTCTTCCGAATTTGCATATATCAGGTAAACTGGGATAAAACTGCTATATAATGCCAGCGCATTATCCACAAGCGAATATTATTACAATTAGATTTATATGAATTCCTACAGACAATTCAAATAAGCAAGCATTGCTTGCACGGGTGATAATACAAATTCTTTAAGTCTATTTTGCAAGCTTGAGACAACGACCAATTCAATTATTTTTCCCCAGTCGCAAAACAGCCAAACTAATGTTAATCAAACTATTTGATCCTCTTTAGTCACTATTCCATCATGCTTTAAATGTGACTATAGAATGACGAAGAACATCAGTAATTGTGATTTAAAGTCTGTTCAACTGGCATCGGTCTACTCCACAAAACTGATAAAATAAAATACAAGATTCAGGTTTATTTAACATTCGCAAACAGCATGATAATGCGAGCTCGAATTAAACACAGATCCCATTGTATTCAACCAGTCGTCGCACAATATAACAAAATAACCGTCAGTCACACGTACTGACGCGTTTCTGACCTTCCATGATCATCATTAGAGTACGACGGCAAACTGTTTAGTTAAGGATTAGAAACTGCATTGTATATATATGGAAAGCAAAATTAGATATGCGGCTCTCGCTTCTAAACACACACACACACACACACACACTATATATATATATATATATATATATATATATATATATATATATATATATATATATATATATATATATATATATATATGGATTGCGGTTTGATCCTCGCTAGTCAGTTTTCCACCGTGCTCTGATGCTGATCATGGAAGGCTGAAATGCGTCAGTACGTGTGACTGATGGCAGTTTTGTTTCGTTGTTCGAGGACTGGTTAAATGCAATGGGATTGGTGTTCACCTAAATCTTGCAAAGTTGAATTAAAGAATTATTACCACCACCTCCGCTATCAATGATTGTTTAATATATGCAATTCTTTATTAGGTATTAAGTAACTAGTAACATATTAGTTAAAAGAAGACTGATAGTATAAACCAAAGTCAGCATGAACGGCAGGTATAATCTCATTTACTCGAAAAGCCTGTTTATATGAGATATCCTTTCTGCTCATTGACTCTGGTTTACACTTCCAGTGCTGTTTGAAATGATTTGTTCCTAGATACGCGAAATTTATTACGCGACTGCTTTAGTAGTTCAGTTTGGAAGGTCTAATAGAAAAAATTAACCATTTGAAAGGTATAAGAAGGAAAAAATTGCTCATTCAGATACATTAACAGTAGCTTCTGTTCTTTAGAAGTCTTTCAACATGGATTTAAGTTCCACTAAACGCCACTTAAGTATTTTCTCGTCATTCCAAATGAAAATGGGATCAGTAGAAAGATAGCTATGGTATTAAATAGAAGACCTCATTTGAGTTAAAATAAAGGACGACGCTAATTCCTTGTCCAAAGATGGAACTGGTTCTTCAGTGTGAAACAAAATAGCTATCACATACTTCTTGATCAATTCCATAAATATTTAGCTGTGTAGTGCTGGTTACTAAGCGTATGTAGCCAGACAACTTCTTGCAAATAACCATCTTAAAATCAAATCATGAGTTAGTATATAACTGAAATCTTTTCATCGCGTGACAGTGGCTCAATGGTTAGTGTCATAGGCTCCGAAGCAGATGTGCCCAGGTTCGTACCCTGACCGCGGCAAATTCTGTACAGCAGATGAAGAGCTCCAAATAAGAGCGAACCATTCTACTGGATGATCTGCCTTTTCTACACTATTCAATGCTTAGGTTATACCGCCAAATATATATAAATACTGGTATAGGTGTTCATATCAACATCACAATCTTGATTGAAATAACTTTTATCACCGTCTGTGTAACCATAGTTCGTTTAATTATATAAATTTTCGACCTAATACCACTGTGTGGTTAGTTTGAACTTCACGTCCAAAATAATGCCATATAGTCTCCACCTAAGGAAAATTCTAACCAAATTATTTAGTTGGTATATAAATGAAAATGGTGTGTAGCGTTCGGCAAGGGGGCTCAGCGATTAGAATCCCGGTTTCTAAATCACTATTGGCTCTTGCATAATACCTTAAAAAATTCTAATAACGATGAAACCAGTCTACTGGATGAATTACATATTCTACAATTTACAATGCTTAGGTTATACTGAAAATATTTATATATAAATACTGGGATTGGTGTTTTAATCCAGATCACATCCAGGATTTAATATTTTTATATATCTTGTTAGAATTGCCACAGCCTTGGCATTTAGTTGACAGTTTCCCGAAAAGGAAGTTATCGTTCTGGCTGATGAAGATCATTTTCTATTTCATGCATTGCTTAATTTATGCTGACGATATATATATATATATATATATATATATATATATATATATATATATATATATATATATATATATATATATATATAGTAACAAACATCCTGCTATTATGACTGGATAGTTTAATTATTTAAATCAAGTTTGCGATCATGAATGAACAACAGTCCCATCATTTGCATAAATTTGCCATTATAAACTAAGTATTGTACGTGTTGAAAAGGCAATTCATTCAGTAGACCGATTTGTTCCTCATTTTGAATTTTTCTCATACTGTGAAGCACCTGTTGTGACATTTTTCGAATCTCTGGCACGTCTGCCACGGATTCCGTTGCTCTAATCACTGAATGAATTGCCTCTTTACACTACAAAATTCTAGGACCAGACACAAATAGGAATATAGGTATATATATATATATATATATATATATATATTGCGAGAGAGAGAGATTTTTCTTGAATGAGGATATCATCTTTTCAACAAGTTTGTTTGTGAGTATGATGTCAACTCTGAAGATGGGACTGAAAATGAAGAAAAAATAATCGTGGATGGTTTCAAAATGACTAGACCAGTGATAACCCATCAATCAAGATTGAAGACAAGGTGTGCACTCCATGTGCACACCTTGTCTTATGTAATGTAATGGTATCAAGATTTTATCGACATAAGAGTGTTATCAATTGTCCCGCAAATGTCAATTGTGAAATCAACTTATAAAATTTTTAGTTTATACCGACAAATCTTTAAATCAAATTTGCGAGCTTGAAATAAACACCAATCCCATTGTATTTAACCAGTCGTCAAACAACTTTGCAAAACTACCGCCAGTCACACGCACTGACACGTTTCGACCTTCCATGATCATCATCAGAGTACGACGGCAAACGGATTAGCGAGGATCATACCGCATTGCATATATATGGAAAGCAAAATTAGATATGCGGCTCTCCCCTCTAGTAGTCTTGCATACGTTGTACTTGACTGGAAATGTCAGTTGCACAATTTGTATGTGGTCACGAACATTAACTGTTTGCAGCTTTCACCATAAATAAATATATAGGCAATACATTTAAACAATAATTGATTGCGCAGGTGGTGGTAACAGTTAAATACAGTGGGATTGGTGTTTACTTTAAGCTCGCAAACTTGATTTGAAGAACTGTTACCAGCACCCGCGTAATCAATTTTTATTTAATTGAATATGCCGAAAATTGAATGCCTTTAATGGAATTGGTGTTCGTATATAGGTTACAAACTTGATTTAAATAATTGTTATCACCACCCACGCAACCAATGTTCGTTTAATTATATAGCTAAACGTTTAAATTTTTCTTTCAGAAGACATCACTTTTACATAAATTGTACTTATAATACGAACCTTATCATAAACTATGTAATTCTCTCCAGTTCGTAAGCTTGTAAACAATCATGTGCAACATGTTTTTTCTACTCATCATCTATTGAAAAACTTTCATTTATTTCACGAATGAAACAGTATAAAACTGAAAAAAATGTGTGTAGAGTGCGGCAGGATAGCTCAGTGGTTAGAGCACCAGATTCCGAAGCAGACGTGCCCAGGTTCGTATCCTGTCCGCGGCAAATTCTGGCCAGTACTTGATGAGTTCCCAATAAGGACGAAACCGGTCTACTGGATGAATTGCCTTTTCTACACTATACAATTCTTAGTTTATACTGACATATGTAAGTAATTAATGGGTCAGGTGTGTATATGAAGACCGCAACCTTGATTATAATAAAATATTGTATAGTTGGAAAATCGAAATTCATTCAGTAGACCGGTTTCCTCCTTGTTTGGAACTCATCAAGTACTCTCCAGTGTTTGACGCAGAACAGGCTCGAACCTTGGCTTGTCTGCTTTGGAATCTGTTGCACTAACCACTGAGCCACCCTGCTGCACAACACAATGCTTTATTTATAATGACAAATGTATGTACATAGTGCGTCGTGTTTATGTCAAGATCGAAACCTTGATTAAAAATAAAAGGCATAATCTCCGGTATGCATGTGTTTCGTATGTACTGACTGGCGACTCATCAATAGAAGAAGGCAATACGCCCCAACCTCGAATAATGTTTCAAAACATTTGGGGCCTTTGAAAGGTGTAATATCATATGCCTTTGTGTACTTAATCAGTGGCAGAGAAATCCTCATATTAAAGCTGTGGCAAAGCAACTTTAATTTCACCTTACTACGTCAAATTTTTATCGAACCACTAAAAGGTGACCGCACTATGATTTTGGTGAAAATATTTCTTGCAAAACGTCATTACTTATTTTAAAGAAGAAATGACGTTAAGTTGCCTTTTTCAAATTGACTACAGAACTCCTGTACTGTGCTTAGATGTAGAGAATTTTAGCACTTAACTGATCCACATTTCTTGATGAAATATACAGTCTGTTAAGGCGTATTAGCGGCTCATATTGTTGAGTGGCTAATAATTATTAAACGCATGTGTACATGGGTGTAGAGCTTTAATTCATGCCGAATCTGGCGTATCATCCGAGTCATATAAAAACCAACATGCTACGAAGTTAAATACCAAGAATTCAAATCGCAACACTGATTCTTCATATCTTATGCACGCATTGCACTACGATACTTTGAAGTCAGCTTCTCGGTGTGCTCTGACGACAATTATGGAATTGCTAATCGCTACGGTACCTGCGAATGTGGATTGTTCTGATGTTGTGTGTTTTGTCAAATAAAATGTGACTGGTGTTTATTTTATGTTCGCAAACATGCACGAGACAACCATATTTCAAGCGGATTCTCTGATTTTGCATATCATGCTAATGAATTTGTGTAGGATACACAATAGCCAATTCTCCTTTGAGATATGTCGATGACATGGAATTTCGAAATCTTAGTATGTGTGATTGTCGGTAATTTTTCAATTCTGAGTGACTAGCTAGTTAAAAAATTAGCAGAGATAAAAGAGCATTATGACTACAGTCGCGTCTCTGATTCGGACTACTTTATGCATGAGTGGCGGTAGGACGCTTTTTAATCAGTATTCTGTCGTGTTCTGATGACAATGGAATTTGGAAACGCGTTTGTGTTTGTAAATGCCAGCGATTTTTAATGTTTTGTTTTATTTAATAAAATAGGATCGGTGTTTATAGAAAATGCGTAAATGTTATCTAAAGAATTGTTACTAGGCGCGCTTTATCTAATACGAACATAATTAAGCGACAGAATGGGAAAACTGTAACATATAAATTTATGAGATTATAATCTTTCCATCAAGTCAAGGTAATTTGTATAGTCGTGTTGAATCTGCAACGAATTGAGTTTGACCTTTAAACTGTACATATTTATGCATTTATAGACAAATACTGTAACATTTCTAACTGAATTAACTACGAATACTTTTTAAATAGGACTTTATACCGCAAGAATAGCTGCTCGTTATATTTATTTGTTGCCCACTAAAACTTTTTGTGTATTCGTGTAAGAAACATTAAAAATTCCGAGCAAATTAGTCATTTATGTATTGGGCTTGCCAGACCTAGTAACAAATTAGATCATACGTATCAAGTTGGATACACAAAAGTCAGGATGAACTAAACGTTCCATCTCATTTGTTCATGTGCTTCGAGCTTTCCGCCACGAATTAGGAGTTGGCGGTGTATCAAAAACTCACTACAAAAGTGTGGATAATAATGATGCAAAGTTCACATTAATATTGTCTGAATAGGCGTTTATAAAAGAGATTGCACATGAGTCGATCTCTTCTATAGATAATGTGGATTGCAGGGCATATTTCCACTGACGAGTAATTTAAAAAATAATTGTTAATGAAATTTTATCATTTGTTCATTTCGATTTCGTTATTACGTATCCCATGCAAAATCTGCAATACGTTTAGTAATCAGTTGAGGAGACTAAAATACCTTAATAAAAGATATCGTATCTAGCCGACTATTTTTTTTATGAGTTAGGCATTGCGTAACTAGAAAACAATAGTAAAAATAGAATTATATGTATATGCCTAAGTCAACATGAATAAGAATTGAATAAATAATTGTCACCACTGCCCGCGCAACCATCGTTCGTTTAATTATATACATGTTCAATTCAATACCACGTCCCCAGGTAGCGTAGTTTTTGTTCTCTAATGACAGATTACGGTTGGTTAGCTGGAACTTGAGGCCTAAAACGTTGCCCTATATGCTACACCCAAAAGAAAGGCTAACCAAGAAGTCCTAGTTAGTATATAATCGATATTTGTGTGTTTTGCGCGGCAAGGTGGCTCAGTGGTTACATCCTCAGATTACGAAGCAGACGTGCCCTGGTTCGATCCCTGTCCGGGGCAAATTCGTAATAGTACGTGATGTGTTTCTAGTAAGTACGAAACCGGACTACTGGATGAATTGCTTTTTCTACACTATATAAATCTTAATTTATTCTGACAAATGTGTGTACTTAGTGGATCAGGTGTTTATATCAGGATCGCAACCTTGATTATAGTAGCGCGCAAACATGTCAGCAAGAACGAAGGGTTGATATCATATACACACTTATTTCGAGCCTGCTCTCGACTCATCAGTTGGTTCTGGTACTATGTCCTATACCCACTACACATTTGATAAATTTATTTGAGACAATTTGACGGTACAATTTCCTATTCGAATGCGTACTCAAGCTATAATGGAGTTAACTTCATATAAGATCTTCGACAATGCGTTTTCAAAGCCAACTCACTACATATAATATATACCGAGCCTGTAAATGTTTAAGTATGATACCAACACAATTGATTTCTAGATATTATTATAATCAAGGTTGCGGTCTTGATATAAACACCTGACCCATTAATTACTTACATATGTCAGTATAAACTAAGAATTGTATAGTGTAGAAAAGGCAATTCATCCAGTAGACCGGTTTCGTCCTTATTGGGAACTCATCAAGTACTGGCCAGAATTTGCCGCGTTTGATTTCTAGATAGACTAAATTTCACTGAAATTTTTTTTTCGTACCCTCTAGTAGTCGTGTACAAAATATACTGGACGGGTATTATCGGCTGCACAGTTTTTATGCATTCACGAACAAGAGCTTTTTTTTAACTTTTTCTGTGCGTTTGGAATTTGTGCAGATATGACAATTCTTAAAATCAAGCTCGCTAACTTGAGATAAACACCAATACCATTGTATCTGACCAGTCGCACAACAGAGAAAAACTACTTTCATCACAGGCACTAACGCGTTTCGACTTTATGGTAATCATCGGAGCAAGACGGCAAATAGCCTTACGCGGATCAAACAACAATGCATATAAGAGAAAATAAAATTAGATGTGCGTTTTATACCTAGTGTAGTTCTGCTTTTTTCTACGATTTGTTAGATACAATGAGATTGGTGTTTAGCTGAGACTCGAAAACTTGATTTGATAGTTTTTATAATTGTACAACTTATAAACGCGTAGAGAAAGCTAAAAACATCCTTGTTCGTGAACGCATAGAATTTGTGCAGCTGACAACTTGTCAAGTAAAATATATACGAGACCACCTGAGCTTATTTAATACCACGAATATTTATCAGTCATGCAGTTCAATCAATATTTGCTGTACATTTTTAAATCCTCATGTACTTGACCGATCTAATGCCAAAGACCATCTCACTAAGAAGCAATTCAATCTAAACTCTCATTGCGAGTATTATAAATCAAAAATTCATTTATTAAATCATTGGTGCAAGGGGCCATACTAATCTAAATTAGAATAACTTATGTTAATCGCATATGCAAGCATTATAGAGAGCCTAAACATATTGATTTAATATAAATGAATGATTCGACAGACGAAATTGTAAATAAGGCAGTTAAAATAAATAGGCGTGCTTACAGTGAGATTCAAAAAAATATGAAATGTGTTCGAACAAAACTAAATAGAGATGTACGGAAAAACGTATGGTGGAATGACGGATGAAGTTTTAGCAAAAGTAATATACGATAAGTTCAGTTATATAAAAAGTTAATTATATGAATGCTCATTTCAATACCACTGCCCTATGTAACGTTGTATATGCTCGATAATGACAGATTGAGGATGGTTAGTTGGAACTTTAGGGCTAAATAGATGCTATTTAGGCTCTACCTAAGCAAAAAATAGACTACTCAAGACACCTTCATCTCTGACTCGACATCTTTTTCTTCTCTTTTCTCTTTTCAAACTTACAATAAATCTCTTTTAAATGCTATAAATGTGGTAGATATTAATCATATCTCTGCCCTATATCGGATTGCCAAATATTGAAAACAGTTCAAGTTCACAAACATTCGTTGAAACTAAGCTAGGTTTTAACGCCGGTGCATTTAACGGGCGAACGTTAAAACAAACTAAACAAGAAGCTCTTGCACGTTCGTTGCATAAATTTTCAATCGATGTATGTTTCGTATGTGAAACCAGAATACAGGATCCTACAATCATTACAGATTTGGATGTAAAATCCTTATCTAAGCTTAAAACTTTTGTTCCATGGTGTTTTCGCAAACTGGCAAATGGGTCGGCGGTTTAATCCCTAGCTCACGAGCTAAAGCTTTTTAATTGTATAGTTCACTGTAAACAACAATCTTTATGCGGCACATCAAAATCAATATACTTCAATAAATTCGAAAAAATATAACCAATGATGACTTTCGTCGTGCCTGCAGGTGAGCCAACCGATTGCTGCTTAGACTACAACAAGGACGCTTCTGACTAAGTAGAAAAAGACGTTCAGTTTATAGCACCGACGTAATTGTTTTCAAGGCATACTTAATTTCAACAAATTTGAGAATTACTACTTCTGTACATATGTTATTCCACACACATTTGTTTAGAAGATTGTACTACATTTCTTGACCAAATATACAGTGGGTATATGGTATTATGCTGGTTCTTACTGATGAGTCGACGGCAAGCACGAAGTACATTTCGTTCATACTTTAAATTATCTTTCTGGTCATATTTGAACTAATTAATTATATTTTGAAACCCAGTTATTTCGTACAATGTGCCGACTCCGCAACTGTAGTGTTGATATAATTTACAGGCTCGGTATATATATATATATATCGCTTTGTCGAATAACTTATACGAAGTTAACTCCATTACTGGTGGAATACACATTTGTATAGCAGGATGTACCGTCAAATTGTCCACATTTCTTGGTAAAATATATGGTTGGTATTAGGCGTAGTACCAGCTGCTACTGATAAGTAACCAGTAAGCACGAAATGTTTGTTTACATGATTAAACGAACATTGGTTGCGCGGGTAGTGATAACAATTATTATAATCAAGGTTGCGGTCTTGATATAAACACCTGACCCATTAATTACTTACATATGTCAGTATAAACTAAGAATTGTATAGTGTATAGTGTATAGTGTTCGTTTAATTATAGAAATGTTCATTTCAATAGCACTTCCCCATGAAGTGTGGTGTCTGTTCAGTAATGACAGATTGGGGATGGTTGGTTGGGTGCCATATGAGCTCCACCTAAAATAAAAATAGACTAACCATGTTACATTAGTTAGTATATAACTGAAAATTGTGTGCAGTGTAGTGTGTGGCAGGATGGCTCAGTGATTAGAGCACCAGATTCCGAAGCAGACATGCCCAGGTTCGAGTCATTGTTATCACAACCCGCGCAATTATTGCTAACTTAAATGGAAGTGATTGCCGGACTACTTCGCATTAATTGATAAAGTCTTTAAAATTAATAGGAGTAGAAAGTGATTAACAGCGCTAATGTGGATTATTTTGAATAAATCTTTATTTATGAAATTATTTTAGTCCAAATCACAAGTTTTAATTAAGAAGTGGCTCTTGACGATGCATTTCGACTGAATTTTACCACCTTAATGCAGGACGGAAATCTAACTAACCTATAGTTTGAACCGCAATCAAAATAAAATGGTCACTAGAAGTATAATAGCGAAGCTATATCCGAGTGGTAAGACGTATAAATATTGTATTATACTAATTGAAGTAGAAATTGATGCAAAAATATTCTCGCATATGCACAAGGTGGGCAATACTAGCATTCAAGCAATTTAAAATGATTGCTAAGATAACTAGGGATGGACGACGCCGACGTGAATGTGCCAAAATCGCAGCATTATATAAAACAAGTTTGCGAAGTTGAGATAAACGCCAAGCCAATTTAATTTCATTTGTGTGACAAAACTACCGTCAATCGCACTCACTGAAACATTTATACATTTCGCATTCTCCTCGGGGCACGATGAAAAATCGACCGTCAATTGTTAAATTTCCATCTATGTTAGTGTTTTATTCTAGTCCACATGCTTTATTTAACAATTAAATACTGTTTTTTGCGAAGAACTAGTATATATGCAAGTATGTATTGGGTGTTGCGAACCTAGTAAAAAATTAGTTCAGTTGTGACCAGAAGGATAAACCAAAGGCAGCATGAACGGAAAGTATAATCTCATGCACATTCGTTTCGTGCTTACTGGCGTCTCATCAGTAGGAGCCGGTATTACGCCCTTTAACCACTATATATTTGGTAGAAGAATGTGGAATAATAGGACGGTATAATCTCCTAGACGAATGTGTAAACCTGCAATAGTGAAGCTAACATCATATAAAGTTTACGACAATGCGACTTCAACGCTAACTCACACTATATAATATATAAACAGAGTCTGTAAAGGATACTAACACCATGGCTATTGTGTTAGTAACCGATACCAACATTATTGTACCTAAAAGGTACATGGTACTAACACTATAGTTTCCGAGTCGGTACATGATACCAACCTGATGGATATCAATTTATGCTAAAGTTCACCGAAATTGAGTATTACAATAATTTCTGAACACCTGTTACTCCAGTTAATCCAAACACTTTGGCCTTGATCGATATCAGTTATCACATTTCGCGGTAAGCATGACATCATTCAATTCAATATATTACAGTTAAAAACTGTTTGTTGCGGAGAGCTAATATATATGTATTAGGTGTTGCGAACCTAGTAACAAATAAGTTCAGTTGTGACCAATTAACAATTACTGTTCGACGTATCGGTTCTATTACCATACACTGAATCATTTTATTTTAGTTATCAACAATTTTTATTTCAAATATATCCGCTGCGCATTTGTAAATGCTGGCTAAGCATTTATCTTTATGTCTGTCTGTTTTTCTGCTTTTCTACACACTTTCCATTTGTTTGTTTGCGGATATTTACTTCCACACAGTGTGCAACTCGAGGATTGCCTTATTTGGAGTTGGAGCCTCTGATGTTTCTATGCAACGCGACGAATTTTGTGAATTTCCGGTGAACGACGATCATAACATTGCGAATAAAAATTATGATAACGCAAATATTATTCACGACAACTATAGACAACAGAAAGCAGAGCGCTCTTTACCTGGTATAGGTGAAGAAGTCCTGCAGGGAAATACTAAAAAATTAGCTATCGAACTTGGAATGCCTAATTCAAAGAGAGCCGATTACAAAAAAACTAAGCCCACGAAAGAAATGGCTCATAAGATAATTGACCGACGAGTAGATGACAATTTAAGTATTGAAGATGATGTTGCCGAAGTTGGTTCAAACCATGGCGTGACCGCGTACAGGAGTAAAATGAAAATAAAAATAAAATTGCGAAGAAAGCGCGAAATTAAACACACTATTTACAAAAGAGTCCGCAAACACAGAAAGCGCTTAGCTTATGCTTCTGCAGCGTTTAACATTGACCAAACGAGTGTGAAAATAAGACAAAATCAAGGAAATAAAACAGCTTTCGCTCAAGAAAATAAATTTGATAATGCATTGGAATTGTCACTGGCGAATTCAATTGATACCGACAAGAATGGTATGACACACTGCTCCGCAGCATTAGTTAGTCAGGTCGAAGACATGGAGGATAATAAGCAACAGAATGAAGACGATAGTGATAAAAATGCGAACTATAATGATAGCCACGCTGATAGTGACGAGGATGGTAATATTGACGATGAAAAGGATGATGACAAAAATGAAGAAGATGTTTATTATGACAGCAACGAAGACGTGGACTCAGCATCTTGTCAAAATTCTAACGGAAAAATAGTATCGCATCTATTAGCTAGAGACGCATTGAGTCATAACAATGAAGAATGTGCAGTTAAGATTTTTGATGATGCCCAAAATGACGTCCAGAGACGAATAACAGAATCTTCAGCTCTGATTAAAAAGAAACGAAAAGGAGTTGGATTTTTCGACGGAAAATCGATCGCAACCGACGATCTGACTTACAATAGCGTCAACAATTATGCTTTATTTAGGAAAAGCGTTGTCAGAAATGCTATCGATGGAAACAAGCGAAGCGGAATTAGAGATGGCGATTCAGTGGGACAAAAAAGTAGACATGAACATAAGAAAAAGAGAAAATTACTTGGAAGGAATTACGATAATGCGGATGGTGCTATAAAACGGGAAGTGAGAAGTGAGCAATATGGTTCCAAAGATACGTTGGAGACCAGTTTCGATGACGATTATAATGACAGCTCAAAGAAGCTAGCTTTGGCGCCTAGGAATATGGAGAACTGTTCTTCCGTTACTCTATCTCAAACCCATGAAATAACGGCTTCAAAACCTATGCCAAGAGAAGTGACATACAATAAGCAATTGCTCAATAAGGCAACTCCATCACAGGGACTTATAGAATCTAATAACACTATTGAGCTGAAACATCCCTATTTGAATGAAAATGCACGATTTGGAACCTCAAAATTGTTTTTTGGGCAAAATATGGTGAAGAACATGGAGGTATCGGCTTCAGACGACGTACAGCAGATTAATGGGAATGAGGAAGAATCTGTAGAAAGTCGTATTATGTACGGTACTACGAACTACGCCAACACTAACTGCACTGGCAAGAAAGCTTTCACTAAGGAAAATGCAAATGAAGTAAACAGAATGGACAATACTAATACACTGAAAACTTTGAACTGTAGCACGACTACAGATAAAGAATGTAAACCGTCAGCGTTGTCGAATTTTAGTATGGAAAAATTGATGCTACCTAATGGATTATCAGACGAAGGCAACAATGCCAGAAACGATGATACAGGAAAACAGTTGTCTACAATGAATCCATTATCCCTGGATCAAATAGAATCATTGATTTCGTGCAACTCGTTGGCTGCTCAGACATTCAAGTTATACCTAAATCAATATTTTGCTGGACGAGGTAAATCAAGTCCAACATCTGTTTCTGACCTGTCGCATGCCGGTAAAGCGAATAGCTGCAATTCAAGTCAGCGTGCTATAAGCTCTCGAATTGCTGAAAGTTTTGCTAATTTCGATAAATTGTTATGTCAGCTACCAGATGGCTTAAAATCTTCGGAAGGAAATTCAGCGACGACACAAAACCTAACATCTCCGAGTCGTAAGATGGCAGCAACTTTAGAAAAATGCGACAATGATCTATACGAAAATGTCTTGCAGAAATCAAACAGTTATTTGGCAATGAATTCGGCGGCTGAATTAATGAAAAAAACCTGCCAAAATAAGATTATTTCGCCTTACGAATCATCAGTGCATAGCAATTATTTATATAACGAATCGGATTTAGGTAAGACTTCCAAGCATACTGGTAGCCAATGCAAAAAACTCAACTTCCCGGTCGATCCGAGTTTCAATTTATCACAAAGAGATGGAATTCACAATTCCATGGATAATTTAGAACTTCCGTTGCCATCGCTTCGATTTTCCCCTCAATTATTGGATCCAATGAATTTAACAATGCCTTATAAATCAAACTCAAAATCAAATAAAGCTGGGTTAAGCAGTGATGACATTGTTGAACCAAAGCCCATGCAAACGACTGTCGGTCCAGTTCCTTGCTCCTCAGCGAAAAGACCGGGGTCCATTTGCTTTTCTGAAAAAAGATCTTGTGGATTATTAATTGATCAAAATTATTTAAAGTTAACGCCGGTAAATTCAAAAAGGACCAACGAGAACACCGATATCAGAGATATAGAGCCTGAAGCAAGATGTGTTAGAAAGCAGTTGATACCGAACGTGACATTTGGTCAACGTAATAATGAAAACAGTTTACGATTTCACAGAACCTTAAAACTGGAGACGTCACCCGATTTAAAAACATCATCAGCAACTGATAGTAGAATTTCAACTCCTAGATCAACTGACGTAGTTTCTACCATAGATTCATTGCACCCTACGTTAAATCGAAATGATAGAACTACATTAGATACGTCGTTACGTAAAGAAAAATCAAATCTAAAAACCTTTTGCTCATCCTTTTCAGTATCCTCAGCTTCGTCGTCATCTTCAAATTCCTCATCATTTGAAGATCAAGTGCTGACAGGTATATCACTTCAAAGAGGAAGATTCGGACCTGAGCCTCGTGCAACGGGTGACGTTCATAATGCTTCAGCAAGCATTTCACTAAACAATAATGCTTCGAATTCCTTAATCAGCCCTAATGCAGAGATGGTTCATGCTGAAACTGATAGGACTCCATTATATGTACATAGCCCAACAAAAAATTCATCTATGCAATTTCTAAAACGAAGACTCTCTCCGGAGATTACCACCTCGATGACATCTATACGTGGACTCGATGACATTCCTATAAATAGTTCAAGCAATTTCGGCAGAGCAAATGGATTCAAGTTAAGCAAGCCGCAAATTCATCATAACTATCGTAATCACGGTTACCGACAAGAATTCGAGTCGCATAAACCTCAGTCGAATGCAAGTCATCTACGTACACTTCCAGCAATTAATGATGGCGTTAGTCGTGAGCGTAGCCAGCTTAGTGAATTTTCAGGTTGCCGCGAACGACGCAATGATCAGTGCGAGTATTGTGGCAAGATTTTTAAGAACTGCTCAAATTTGACAGTTCATCGGCGAAGTCATACCGGTGAGAAGCCGTATCGGTGTAAATTGTGCAATTATGCCTGTGCGCAGTCCTCTAAGCTGACGCGTCATATGAAGACACATGGTAAAGACGGGAAGCCGAGTCATCTATGCAAATACTGTCATACACCATTTATTGTGCCTTCTACGTTAGAAAAGCACATGAGAAAGTGCATGAAGAGTCAATATGCAGCTCCGACTTCAGCAAGCCAATGCACCTATGTTAACAGTAGCGTTAGTGGCGGTGGATCGATAAATCAACTGTCGGCTACTTTGTCACCGATCAAATCTGGAGACAATGCAATCGTTGATAATGAGGTTTTCGGAGATGCAGGCTCTGCCCCAATTAGTCCAGAGAAAAGTTCCACCTCTAGTACATCTGTTGGAAGTAGGCGGGCGTCTAATTCTAACTCTTTGAACCACCAAAATCTACGGGAATTTTCTAAGAGCTGCAAAATATCCCCGTCTTCATCAGTCGAGTTATCTAGATCAAAAGCTTTTTTAGAAAATAATGCAGCCAGTTCTTCTTGTGAGTTCGGTACAGAAAGCGCGAGTTGTCCATTATCGAATACAGCTAAGACCACAAGTGGTAAAAATTCAAATTCTATTATAAATTCTATAACCAATGCTTACAGTGACTCTAGATGCTGTGGAATTGATTTGTCTTCAAACGGATGCTATTTTAAAAGCAGAAATACTAGCAGTGATATGTCGCCAAATTCATCCTCATTGTCATCATCATCATCGACTTCAACTCCAGCAGACTCGTCAATTATATCCTCATCAACTATTAATAACGGTTCTAATCCGCTATTTTTACATTTTGAAGAAATGAAGAGTGGTCTAACATCTTATTCCCCATTTCCATTGGCATTACAGAAAGAACATCGATTTGAGAACGACAATCAGCATATTTCTAAATCATTTTGTGAGGATAGTAGCGTTGTAAATCCCTACCGGTTTCGCCATTTAAAGCAACGTAGCACTGATAGGCCCGACGATTCTACGATGCATAAATACGCTAGTTTTGCTATAAATAGCAGCACAAGTTGTGGATTTCTCTCAGCATCAAGCAACGCGATTTCTTCGTCTCGTACAGTTTCGTCTTCTCGTCATGCCAACACATTGTCACCCGACCCTGTAAATCTGAGTAACATTTCAAATACAAAATTAAACAGTCAAATTATTGCGTCTTCCCCGACTGACTCCTTCTGTTTTGGTAGAGAGACATTGGCCAATGTGGTTTCAGCGGCAGCGCTCTTTGGAAATCGTTTTAACAGAGATCAACACCCCTCAACTTCAAACATACCCCTCTCCTCCTCCTCTTCGTCAATGCCTAACAATTCTAATGGACAGTATTTTTATCCAGAATTGTTTTCTCATTTTGCCGAAAACCAATTTAAGGAGGCAACGTTGCAAGATGACTTGACGAGAAAGCATCAAACACAACTGGCTGCAATGGCACTGCTTCAAAAGGCTGCCATCTCTGTGACATCTCGTTGCACAACTGATTCGGACAGATTTGCACATGCGTCAACGCAACCAGTCAAGCAAAAGTTTTCTCACCAATGCGATGATCAGCTTGTTTACGGGAGCGTGCATCAAATTCGTAAATCTGTTGATAAGCCAATTAAAACCAGTGAAATGCCAGAAAAGACGTCTAAACTCTTGCATGTGCCCAGCAATGGCAATAATCTATATCACAGTGCTTTTTCTCAACCAGATTTCAAAAGTTTACTTCCTCTACTGAGGAAAACAAATTCAGATTTTCATCAATTAACATCCGGTGATATGGTAAACAATGTCAACACGCAAACTTTCCCTGAAGACAATGCTGGTGAAAGTAATGATGGAGACGTAAGGCATGGTTTGAACTACCGAAGTACTCCAATTCCAAACAATATATCTACTTTACCATCGTTGGCAGTGCCAGGTTATTGCCAAAACTTTCAACCAAGTTTTGATTCTGTTTCATCCGTACAGCGAAGTGTTGCCTCGATTTTGGCGTCAGCGTATGCATCTCTAGCTACAGCTAATTCTTCGTCAAAATCTTCATCAAAAGTAACATCACCCTCGTCATCTAATTCAGCGATATCACCAAGCGAACTTAACACAATAACACGCTGTAAGATATCTCCAACAGCTATCCTATCGCAGTCAGCATCAACATCAATATTAACGTCCTCATTTACATCCAATTTATTTTCACACAAATCCACGAACTGTCATTTACCTAGATTCCCTCTACCATATCCAGATTTTTTGTCGTCAAGTAACCAAAAAGGCGACCATTTCAATGTGCCATTGCCTCTCTTAAATAACTCACCACTAGCTTCTGCTTCCACAAATTGCTCGTCTTACAACTTTTCTTCCGAAAATCCCCTGCCGTACGCCTGGTCGTCGAACTATTCCACTCAAACTCAGTTATCGGGAAAACCCTTTGATGCCAACAAGGCTACTTCTTGCATCAATATTACCGATGACGGTCGGTTGTCACCGGCATTGAACAAAAACTCTCCGAAAAAGCACAACATTAATATATTATACAATAGAAAGACTAATGAAGACAATTTGTCCTTAAATCATGATAATCAAACAGGAGACTTGATAGACTCAAGGCAAGGCAATAAGATCACATCATCATTTTTAAATTCGTATGGAAAATCGCTGAATGAGGGAACTGCGGAAAGTGTACATCGAGAAGCGGAGAAAAATATTTGGCCAACAAGGCAGAGCCAAGACAATAAGGAAAATGAGACAACAGTTAGAATTACGTTGAGAGACTGTGAAGGAAGCAACGAAGGCATTTCACAAATAAGTGAAAAATGTGAAGAAATTGGCAATAGTAGCACTAACATGAAGCTAATGCAAAAGTGTGCATTGGATAAAGGTCAGTCGGCCTTAGCTACACCAAGCAGTTTCGGTAGCAACCATGATGGTAGCAGAAAAACGCAACACTTACCATCATATGAGTTAAAAGCTCGTTTGTCAGGTAATTCATACCATCTAACGCCAGAAAGACAGTTTGCCAGTTCCACCGACTGTTGCTTGTCGAGTCCTGAGCTGAATGAGTCTGAGTTGAATGAAAAGCGTAGACCTTTCCCACCAGTCCATTCTACTTCATCTTGTGCCAAGTTAACTCCTATTATGAGTACTAGCACAAGTTTAATTAACACTAATACCATTTTCAATATCAATAACAGAAGTAGTCGTGAAAGTAATAATAATAATAATAATAATAATAATAATAATAATAATAATAATAATAGCCATACGTCATCGCGAATACATAGTAATACTCCATTAGTTGAAGCTGTAAATTCAACTTCGCTGTCATCTTTGGCTTCATCCACACCACCACCCCCAACTCCACTATCATTGCTATCGCCTGAATGTTTTCCAACGTCAGTAATGACAACATCCGGTGTAGACGATTCTGCACATCCCTTTGGATTCAGTGCTTCCTTGACATCCACAATAAACATACCTGTCCATGCAAATTTCTCAAACCACACAACTAAAACCGATGCAACCAATAGAACGAACAATTTTATCATGAATTCATCAAGTTCTGCAAGCATTATTAACATTTCGAACAGCATTAGTGACAATAACACCACAAATACACCTGGCAATGCAAGTGCAACAATCGCTCAACTAAATCAATCAACGTTGTCTTCAACCCCGCCATCCTTTACAGAATCTCCAAATTCTTCCTCGTCTCCTTCTTCATCATTATCATCATCATCATCATCATCATCATCAGCAGCAGCAGCAGCAGCAGTGTCATCGTCAATGCCATCGGAACAGTTACCAAGATACAAAAATGCAACTTTGTCATCGCATAATTTTACCACGGAGAATTTCAAAAACAGTTGTCTTGTGAATTTAAGCACTCGCAATGATATTAAAACAATGCGCAATAATTTTTATGCCGAAAATGGCGACTCGCCAACACCTATTTCACCGGGAGCCATCACAGCTACCAAATGCGATTGTACCAATGACGCAAATTACACGGATTTTGATGCGCAATCCACATTCACCGGTCAGCAGCGGCTTGACCAGGGAAATGAACTTGATCCAAACACCGAAGCACAAAGCATTCAACAGAAACTGGCATCTTCGAATGATGGCGGATTCATGAATGGCTCAAAAGAAGATCTTGTAAGTTTTGATATGCATGCAAGTTTTTGTTTGTTTAAAATTTCATATCGTGAACCCCAGATTCCTTCTTGTCATAGCAACCCATTATTAGTTAAAAGCTAGTGAAGCTAAAATCAATGGTGTGTCAAGTCGTAGGCAATAATTTTTCCACTTTACCACAAATGACGAGGTGCTCAATAAGAAAGTAATCACAGTGTGCTATAGTTGGATAGACTTGATAACTAGGATTTTCCAAATTATCCGTTAGGAAAACATACGCTGTATCCATTCGATACAAACAGTTGCTTGAGCACATGGCCAGAAACAATTTTTACGCTGAAACTCACAGGACACCCGTCAGAGATACTGTTAAAAAAAACAGATAAATAGCGAAAATAAATATGGTATTCAGGCTGGACCTATAGAAATTGATATGTTAGATAAATCTCCACAAAGAAGAAGGGAAGTAAAGTTATGTCAATCGCGAGTTACATAGACACCAGTCATTTAAGCCACGTTCTTATTTTCATTAAAATAATTTTCCAGTGGCTTTCATAGATCGAAACGAAGTCATGCTGAAGGGCATTTTAAAAACCTTAATTTAGCGGCTGCATACACAGATATCATCTTGATTTTATAAGAACGTTAACAGCATCGAGAAGTGTAGACAGTCTATTGTATTGTTGTTTTGTGGAGAACTGATAGGTATACAGTTATGTTTTTGTTATGTATGCCAAGTAACAAATTAGTTAAAATAAAACCAAAAATATATTCCAAAAGACAGCACGCGCAAAGTGATTAATCTCATCCATAAATGAGTTTTTTGTTAGAAGCCGTCTTGTAGCCTCAAACCCATAATACATTTAATTGAAAGACATGGGACAGTTAGACAACACAGTCTCATATACGTATGTTTATTCAAGCAATATGTAATAGGTGTTGTGTACCTAGTAACAAATTAGTTCAATTATGACCAGAAGGATAAAACAAAGGCAGCATGAACGGAAAGTATAATCTCGTGAACATTCGTTTCGTGCTTACTGGTGACTCATCAGTAGGAGCCGGTATTTCGCCCTTTACCCACTATATATTTGGATGAGGAATGTGGGAAAATAGGGCGGTACAATCTCTTAGACGAATGTGAAAACGTGCAGAATTGAAGCTTACATCATAGAAAGTCTGGACAACGCGACTTCAACGTTAACTCTCCCTATATAATATATAAAGTGAATTTGTAAAGGATATTAACACCATGGCTATTGTGCCAGTACCCGATACCAACATTATAGCATCGGAAAGGTACGTGGTATTAAAACTATAGTTCACAAATTTCTCCTCCAAATATATAGTGGGTAAGGGGCGTAATACCTGCTCCTACTGATGAGTCTCCAGTAAGCACGAAACAAATGTTCACGAGATTGTACTTTTTGTTCTTTGGTTTATCCTTATGATCATATTTAAACTAATTTATTACTAGGTGCGCAACACCTCATACACCATTGCATATAAATTATTTACGCCACAAACAGTATCTATTCAAGCAATAGTTTCAGCCAAATTACATAAAATATTTAGCAACGCGACTTCAAAGTAAACAGATTATGTCTAATAATCATCCAACCTGTAAATTATAGCAAAACCATGATTTTTTGGATAGGCTACTTTTCACTAAATTCTCGAATAAAAAGATTTTGTACACTTGCTACTCAAGTGAGGCCTCATATTCCAACCTTCTTCGATTAGTTTGTAGGTTTCCATACTTTTTTCGATTTCATTCACTTTAATTGATTGCAATGATAGATGCTATAACTCTTTCCTTTTACGTATAACTTTTTTTACCCTTAATAGATGCTTGATGTACCCTATCCACTGAGATCTTGGTATCCTTCAGCTGTTAACAATTCAAGTCCGTCATTAGAGAAACTTTCAACCAGTAAACAATCATTTTGGAAATTTCCCTCAAAGTTGTTAATGGATCAAGTGAATTCGCACACTTTATCCAGTGTAAATACCATTTCATCCCCTAGACAAGCTTTGGCAACAAACGGTGCTGAATCAAGGATGTTAGAAGCATTTCAAAGAAATATTGCTTCTGCTTTCAAACACTTGCTTGACAACACGGCCAGAAACAATTGTGACTCTGAAACTCATAGATCGCCCGTCAGAGATCCAGTTAAAAGGCAGATATCTAACGAAGACAAAATGGCTAATCAGGGTGGACCAAATGAAATCGAATTTTCAGCTGAAACTCTACTCAGGAGAAAAGATGTTAAGTCGTGTCAATTGCGAGTTATCGAGACGCCCGATTCGGCAAACGAACCAGATTTTAATAGCACACAATGCTATCAGAGGAAAGCTAGTGACACAGTATTGCGAAAAGGTGGTCTTTTTCAGTCACATCCTAGTCTACCCTATTCGTTGATGCCCTCTTTGTCACAATTCGCATCGTATATAAACTCTGTAAATCCAGGTATCTCATTGGTCTCTAATTCAAATGAGGCTAAGATGCCAAAAACATAACGGAATGCACGTTACATTTGAGTCCATGCGCAAAATTTCACATTAATGAGAAAAATTATTTGAAAATGACAAATTGAACTAATACGTTGTGTTAATCAGTTGGACCGGAATTTAATAGAATACACTAGTATAAATAATTGATTGCTCATCTAAGTTATAACTTGTCTTAAAAATACTTCGGCGTTGTATACAAATTACGATCTCACGCACCTCACTCATGGAAATTTTTATCCAAAATTTATACTGAACTATTGAGGGAACTGTCCGTGCAAAGCTACTACTCGCGTACGCAAAACGCAACATTGGAAAATGAGGGAAAACAATAATCTTCAAATATAATTTTATATATATATATATATATATATATGTATATATATATATATATATATATATATATACAACAAGTTAAACGTTAAATAAACTTAGTTAATTCTGTTTTCAAACCCAAATTTTTGTGGCCCATAAAAAGTTTTGGCATATACGCTTTGATTTTGCGTGTTTGCTGATATTTGAATTGATTTTTCGTAACCAACTTTTTTAAAAGGTTACCATGGTTTGTATTATTTATTTTAATCAGCCCGTACTGTATAATTCGTAATTAATTTATTTAATTGGCGAGTATTATTTATATGCTTCTAATAATATAATATTTTATAGTTTGCAAATTACAACCAAAATCTGATCTTTGTACATATTTGTTAATGGACAGTTATTGACATAATGTTCGAAGTGTGATGTCAACATTCTATATATTTATGTATTGTCACAAGCAATCCAAATTTGTACTTGTGGTCATGTGATATGAATTTATTTAGCCAAACTCTGATTTAAATATAGTTTTTATAAACATATTCCTTGCCAGAATCTGATTTTCTGTTTTTAATTTCTATCTCAATTAATTCGTAACTTCGGATGAGCAAGGTTCAACTATAAGATAAAATTAAACAATTTATTTTGAAACGGGTTTCTTTGATTGCACGCGTTCACTCAAGCAATAAACAGTTATCTTATTAATTTTGTGGGTCTTAGCCAATAGGAACGGTTTGCAGAAAATGGGTGGACTCTAACTCGCAATACATAATTATTTAAATTACATGTTGTGGGCATTAATTGTGCCATTGCAATCTTGTTTAGGAAAGCGTTAGAAGTGTTGTTATTATTAAAATTGATTGGATCGTTGTTAACAGAAATTCAATATTTCCTTGCGAATAAATTCATATTGTTATTTAAATCAAGTTTGCGAGCTTGAAGTAATAATCAATTCCATTGTATTCAACCTGTCGTTGAACAATATGGCAAAACTCCCGCGAGTTGTTTTAAGTTCGTACCAGTTTTTAATTGCAATGTTTATTTGCCGTTTAGTGTCTGAAAAAAGATGGTTCGAAAATTATTTTAAGACTGGTAATAGACTTTTTTCCAATGAAATATTTATCACAAACTATTCCAAAATTATTCTGGATATTTGTTGAATAATATTTCGATTGGTACGCAGCTCGTCATTTTCAAAATCTGTGCTCCTTATTTCACGAAGCATTTTGATTAATTGACAGTAATTCGTTAGGAGAATTTTGCGTATGTATTATGTTACAAGTCTGGTAATCCCTATAGTCAGATTTGCAATAATTTGTTACTAGGTGCACAACACCTAGCACACAATTCCTTCGGATGATAGATTTTCTATTTTGCGATTTGGTAGAAACAATGATATTTGCGTTTCTATCGAGCTTGAAAATTTTATTTTTCAAAAAAACAGATGTCACAACCAAACCAGTCATTGATGGTTTAATTTATAAATTGAGCTTAATTCCACTTGCCAATTAAATAAATTGGGCACTCATTTTTGGATGCCTCACTCAGTCCACAGCTCGTCATATCGAATAAAGGATAACTAAAAACTGCGTCTCATTATTTACTAGTTTGCGTTTGTTTAGTATCGAAAAATGAGAACCGCAAATCTTCCAATATAGGCCAATCTAATTTTTAAATACAATAGATTTTAATCGCTCCAGCCTGCTTTCCATTTCTTGTGCCGTCACATGCTTTTGTGTCGTAATAAACAAATAAAAACAGGTTGACACGTTGAGTTGAATCAAATTAATTGTAACGTTTACCGTTCTTAAAACACAGATTTATTAGACATTATTTTTCAATCAATATTATCAAATCATTACTGGATTATGTCAAAGCATGTACAATTTGAATTAACTGCTCATTTATGGGAAACAATAACATTGGAGGTCACCAAAACATAAGATCAAACATCCTGTGAGTTATTCTTTAAATCAAGTTTGCGAGCTTGAAGTAAGCACCAATCCCGTTGTATTTAACCAGTCGTCGAACAACATAACAAAACAACCGCCAGCCGCAACGCACTGACGCGTTTCGAATGCGACGGCAAACGAACTATCGAGGATCAAACCGCATTGAATATATATGGAACCAGCAACTCGTGCCAAATATGCACGATTATTTAAATTGATTTTGGGAATTTCTAGATATTCAATTAGCACAAGTACTTAACTTGTTTCATTACGAATGCTCTTATTTAGCTGGCATAAGTGGTAGCCACTAGTTGATTTCCATATATATTCAATGCGGTTTGATCCTCGATAGTCAGTTTTCCGTTGTACTCTGATGGAGATCATGGAAGGTCGAAACGCGCCAGTGCGTTGCGGCTGGCGGTAGTTTTATTATGTTGTTCGACGATTGGTTAAATACAATAAGATTGGTGCTTACTTCAAGCTCGAAAACTTTATTTAAAGAATTGCTACCATCACCCGCGCAATCAATTATTATTAAATTGTATCCTGTGATCTATGGTCACTCAGTAGCCACCGTTTACAATAACGTGTAGAGCAAGCTATATTATACAGACGCATTTTGAACATTAATAAATAATCAAATTTATATGCTGGTTCTCACAAATATACACACCAAACTGCTTAATAAATGATATTAGAATTAATTTATAAACAAATAATATCATCAGTATTTGCATACGTAACGAATAAAATAAAAGTAAACATAATTGGTTATATATATATATATATATATATATATATATATATATATATATATAATACAATTCTATCGTTCTAATGAGAACGAAACCGTTCTACTGGATGAATTGTCTTTTCCACACTATACAATACTTCGTTTATACTGACATATGTATGTACATAATGGGTCGGGTGTTTATATCAATTACGCAAACTTGATTAAATAGCAAATCTATCGTGTAAGAATTACTTTATACTGGTTGAATATTTCAATAAACTAATTTAGAAAATTATTAAATGAGATGTTTACTTTACCTTAGATATGCACTTAAATAAGTGATTTAGTTGTGTAATTAAATAAACTATTTTTTATTGTATCGGGACACTGTTTAAATATTAACCATCAGTTGTTTTCGAAAGCAACTTTCCTCTGATTTTCTAATGCCTTCAATGGCTTTTCATGCAGCTAAAATGATAAATACATGCTATTACGTAATATGATTATAGAACCTGAATAATCGTAAAACGTTTTGCTCACTAGAATTCGAAGTTAATTAATTTTGCTACATTTTCAAATTTAGCTCACAATTTTTAGGCCATTATTTGAGGATTTCCACCAGACGAATGATATTCTACGTCAATTGACGCCGTTGATGCCTTAATTCGAGGCTTCCAAAGTAATCTCAGGAAAACTTAGGGCACCATTAACAGTCAGCAGGCATGAATTCTGAAACAATGCATTATCTACAAAACAGTACATGTATTATTTATGATAAAATGTGTTCAGTTTATAAGATCATAAGCGTCCGCTAGCCTAGACGAAAGGAACTGAATATTGATAAAGAAACTAATATTCAAATATTATGAGAGCGTTAAGTCAATCAGCTAGGATTGCCTACACAGCGGTAAGATTTTAAAAATAAAGTTTTAAATTTGCTTTACACCTAGGTCTCCAGAGGTTAATCGGTTGCAAGTATTCATTCTAAATAAATACTAGATAAGAAAGACTGATCTGCATCAACAACCTAATGTCATTTTCTGAGGATATTTCAAGATTACGTTTAACAGATCGCAGTGTCTTTGTCATCGGGAGTTTTTCCCTGTTTTACTTTCTCTTACGTTAAACAAGGTTTCTATCTTAAAATAAACACCTGACCCATTGTGTACTAACATGTGTCTGTATAAAATAAATTTATTCTGTAGACCGGTTAATAGACAACTTGCACATGTATATTGGTAAATATTATTTGAGGCTGATATCATCGGCTGTTTCTTTCCAATTGCTGGTAAGGACGGTGTAGCTCAGTGGTTAGAGCGCCAGATTCCGAAGCAGACGTGCACAGGTTCAAGCCCTGTACGCGGAAAATTCTGGACAGTACGTGACGAGTTCCTAAAAAGGACGAAACCCGTCTACTGGATGAATTTTCTTTTCTAAACTATAAAATTTCTAGCTTATACTGACAAATGTATGTACTTCATGGGTCAGGTATTTATATCAGGATAGCAACCATGATTATAGTAACTGTTATCACCGCCCGCGCAACCAATGTTCGTCTTATTACTTTCTCTTATTGTCTTCGTTCAAATTACTAAATTTTTGCCAAAATTCGTCTCTAGATATATTCCTTGTTGCAGAGAACTGGCTTACGCATGAAATTATGTATTAGATGTCATGCACTTAGTTCCAAATAAATTTAAATAGAACCAAACGAATATGACAAAATGAGACCAAAATGAAGGTGTAACCTCATGTGCACTTTCGGTTCTTGCCTACCGGAGACTCCTGAGTAGGAGCCAGCATTACGTCTAATAACCATTATAAGTGTGGTCAAGAAATGTTAGACAGTCGACAGTATGACAAAAAAAATTTTTTCAAGCAGTAATAGAGTCAATTCAAGGCTAAGTTACAACAAAATTGAGAATACCAAGAAATTTCTAACATCTGATAACCTTAAAATACCTTAAAAACGGTTTAATCGCCAGTACGAAGCGCCAGGGTATATTATATTATATCATTATTTAATGTTAACTTTGGCATATCCTTCGGATCCAATTTTCTCCAAGTAAACATTAACTATTATATTTTTTCGTCAGAAAAGAGAGATACTGTCTGTGGCGGAGAACTAACATATATGCAATTGTGTATTAGGTGTTGCGCACCTAGTAACAAATTAGTTCAAAAATGAGTATAGGGATAAACAAAAGACGACATGAACGAAAAGTATAATCTCGTGCAAAATAGTTTCGTACTTAATGGCGCCTCATCTGTAGGAGTCGGTATTACGCCCTTTACCTACAATATACTTGGGTGAGAAATGTGGTAATATAGGACATTAAATCTGTGTATGTGTAAATCTACAGTAGTGAAGCTAATTTCATAAAAAACTTCGACAATGCGACTTCAAAGCCAACTGCTTACATATAATATATATACCGAGTCTGTAAAGGATACCAAAACTATGGCTAGTGTGTCAGTACCCGATACCAACATTATGGTACCGAAAATGTTCCTTGTACTAACACTATGGTTGATGAGTTGGTACATGGTACTAACACAATGGATTTCAATACATGTTAAAGTTCAACAAAACGGAGAAATACAACTATTTCTGAACACCTGTTACCCTAGCAAATCCATACATTCTGGCATTGATCGGTACCAGTTATCAAATTTCGCGGTAATCATGACATCAATTAAATATATAACTGTTTGATACATAACAGTTTGATATATGTATAACAGTTTGATATATATATATATATATACATATTCAATTGGGTATGAGGTATTGCGCACCTAGTAACAAATTATTTCATATATGTTGAAGGATAAACCAAAGTCAACTTGACCGGAAAGTAATCGCAAGAATTTTTAAATAAAAATTACAGTATTGCTTGTTAGATGATATAATGACGGCTTATTTCGGTTGTTTTCTACAAATACATATATATTTATGTATATATATATATATATATATATATATATATATATATATATATATATATATATATATATATATATATATATATATATACATATCCTTATTATAACACAAATAATTTCTATTCGTGTGCTTGCTTATTTTCCAACAATAATGAATGAGATTTTAGTTGAATTGCCAGGAAAAAGAAATTTTTGTATTGATACAGTGAATCCACTACAGAACAATCTATATAAATGAATGGTAAAATTAAACCGTCATTGATTGCGCCGGTGGTGGTAACAATCATTAAATCAAGCTGGCTAGCTTGAAGTAAACACTAATCCGATCATATCTAATCAGTCGGCGAACATCAAAGCAATAAAATGTGACTGGCGGTAGTTTTGATATGTTGTTCGACGACTGGTTAATGAACAATAGTTGTTTAATATTGTGAAGATTTTGATAAATTTATCAATAAAATTTTTCAATTTTTCAGAAAATTTTATGGCGCTTTCAAATTGGTAAATGCTTATCTAACACGAGTAAATTATCAAGAAGTACAGGACCACAAATCCATAAACTTTAGTAGTAATAAAGCTACAATTACCGTTTAAATCTTTATTGTATTAAACGAACCAATTTTGAAGCATATATTAATTTAGGCAAAAGTTTGTTTGTAGTGTGCTAAATACTGAGCGAAGTTTTAATTTTTATTAAACAATTAATGATTGCACGGGTTTGCGAGCTTGAAGTAAACAACAATCCGATTGCATTTAACCAGTCGTCGAACAACATCGCAAAACTGCCGTCAGTTACACGTACTAAGGATTTCGGACTCCTGAAAATTATCAGAGAACGACGTCCAACTGAGTATGGATGACCAAATCGTAAAGCATATATATGTAAAAAAAATTAGATATGCGGTTCTCACCTCTAGCGGTTTCGCATGAATTGAGCTTGAGTGGAAATATCGGCTGCACAAGTTCTATGCAGTCACGAAAATAAACTTTCTGGAACTTTCGCCACATATATAATTAATACAATTAAACAATCAGCAATTGCGTGCGTATGGTAACAATTCTTAAAATCAAGTTCGTGAGCTTGAAGTAAACAAAACCCATTTTATTTAACTGTCTGTTGAACAACATCAAAACTACCGTCACGTTTCTGACCTTTCCATGATCATCATCAGGTACGATGCCAAACTGACTAACGATGGCTAAATAGCAATCCATATATATATATATATATGTATATATATATAGAGAGTAGTATATATATATATATATATATATATATATATATATATATATATATATATATATATATATATATATATATATATATATATATATATATATATGGAAGTAAGATATGCGGTCATCGTAAGATAGAACGAGAAAGTA